>CM069862.1:200154709-200229709 GCA_036172795.1 Pelodytes ibericus | reverse complement strand
GAGCCTTTATACTGCTACTCGCTGGTTACTCCCAGCAGTTATTTGAGTGGTGGCCTTATGCAAGCTTTGCAAGCATAGTCATCTCTTTGTAGTGCAATCCTTGTATCTCCACTCTCCTTCCAGTGTGAGTTGGGATAAGCCTGAGGTTACGTAAAATCCGAAGCATGCTAGGTATAGGGCTGGGAGGAGAAGCAAATGGATACCAGTTATATGAATTCAGCGATATTTTATATTTCCCCTTGCTTTGCCATAACCCTGGTGAAAGTCCTGGAATTGTCGTCTCATTTCCGATTTTTGGGCTTTGAAGTCGCTATTTTCCCTTTTCTGATGTGCTCACAAGCATATCTGCCCCTAGTGGTGGGGGTCTGACATCATCCTAGCTAAACATACGAGAAACCTTTTGCATCTGTTAATGTGATTTGCTTCCTTTTTCCACCTCACTCCACTGTGCAGTATTCTTAACATAGAAACATAGAATGTGTCGGCAGATAAGAACCATTCGGTCCATCTAGTCTGCCCAATTTTTCTGAATACTCTTATTAGTCCCCCGTTCCCGGTCTTATAGCTAGGATAGCCTTGTGTCTATCCCACGCATGCTTAAAATCCTTCACTGTGTTTACCTCTTTTTTTTAAAATTCATATATACCTTTTTTTTTTCCTTCCCCTTCATTCCAGTTGTTAAGAAGTCTCTTTATATATAGAGGGGAAAGTATGTAATGTATGTATGTATGTATGTATGTGTGTATATATATATATATATATATATATATATATTTTTTTTTTTTTACATTCACACTTTGGGTATAGGCTGGGTGACCTCACTGATGCGGGGCCGGTGGCAGGAGATTTCGCACGGCAGGTCTTTATAAGGGAGGGGGGGGGGGGGCGCGGAATGTATTCCATGAGCCTCCTTAATCCTCATCACTGCCTAAGCCTGTTTACTGTGATCAAAAAGCTGGTGTGCAGCACAGTGTATCGCTCCCAAGTACAGATAGCAGAATCCCTGCCGTCTGTACTTCATACTCCATCTCTTATCTCCCTCTCTCGCTTAAACCTTCTTATTCCACTGCCTCACTTTCCTTTATTTTCTCTCGCACCGTTAAACCCTTTCTGACCTTCCCCTGCTCTGTGTTCCCCCCCGCCATCTCACCCTTTTTTCGGTCACTGTACCCCTATTTTTTTGCTGAACCCTACTTAACCTTCTCTTTCTGCATTACGCACATTGTGCTGCGAAAGGGAATATTTACTAAAGGTGACAGGACTTTCCACCCCACTGAATGGAATTGAGAGAAGATGCACATGTTGAGCTATATTGTTACTGTAAGAGGCTATCTGCCCTGCCGATTCAACTCAAGGCTGTATCTGCGCCTCGGCTTCCTTCCCTAAAGAACAGTCCTGCTGTAAGAAATGCACCCAGAATGAGTGATGGCTAACCTTGGCACTGTAGATATTTTCAATATCCCGTGATGCTCATTCTTGCCTATGGCTGGCTGAGCGTCATGGGATATGTGATGCCTAAACATCTGCAGTGCCAAGCTTTGCTATCCCTGGCCTAAATAACCCAGGATTTTTAATCCAGTGCCGGCTATGCTTACCCTCTCACCCTTGTTTGTAACCTTGCTATTGCACTCCACCCCCCCCCCCCTTCCTTCTCATTTCCCATCTTTTGCCCATCACCCCCCCCCCCCCCCCCCCCCTCCCCTCCGCGCCTGTGTTATTTTATGTAGAACAGATCAGCTTAGGCTGGAAGGGGAAGTGACAGGGTCATCTCTGCTCTTTGCACGGGAGCTGCCGTAGGAAGCTGGGCTGTCTGGGTTAATCTCGCAGTCTGTCAGTCGCACTTCCCTCACCAGCGGCACCAGACACTTATTGCTAGTCTCACCTCTCATTGCACTCTCAGTGCTGGGATATGGCGCGGCTTCATCTCTCTCATACACGGCAGGCTCGGCACCTGGCATCGTGTCCCCTGCCATACAGCAGACCCGTTTGGATTCCTAGCTAACGGGACAAAGTGTCTCTCCCTGTGATAGCTCTTTAATTATTAAAGCCCCCACTGGCTGCTTCCAGAGGCTACATTTGTGCCCAAGATGTATTTACCCTGATCTGGTAGATATTCCTCTCTTCAGCTGCGGGGACACAGACGGGGGGGCCACTGGCGGGGACACAGACGGGGGGGGCCACTGGCGGGGACACAGACGGGGGGGGGGCACTGGCGGGGACACAGACGGGGGGGGGGCCACTGGCGGGGACACAGACGGGGGGGGGCCACTGGCGGGGACACAGACGGGGGGGGGCCACTGGCGGGGACACAGACGGGGGGGGGCACTGGCGGGGACACAGACGGGGGGGGCCACTGGCGGGGACACAGACGGGGGCCACTGGCTGGCATTACTGCATGGGTCCATTGTCCCTCGTTTCAGATTTTGTGATTTTAAAGAATCCTGGTTCCAGAGAGAGCATGGAGGAGGAGGGAGGGGGAGAAGCTCCTTAACATTGAGAATTAGACAGGATCAGGTTCCCAAGAGAAGTGTCTTATGAATATTGTTGTAATAATATAGTGTAAGAGACTGTGCTGCTTGATGTGTGTGTACAGGACACTTCCCACCCAGTACTTTATGCAAGCACTATGTAAAAAATGCCCCTAAAAACAAACAAACCATTGCACAATGCCAATTTTTGCAACCCTTCTTCATTGGGGGAGGGTGGGGGGATTAAAGGGACTCTGTAACCTAAACACTGCTTATACTATGTAGACATTGTGTTCGCAGAATTCAATGCAAATGTGTAAATAAAGAGAACATGTCTCCTGTCTATGACCTAATGAGAAATAGATCTCATTTGCATATCGAGCCACAGGTGATGTCATAGACGGAAGACACCATTTTTTTGGGGGGGGGGGTTTAAATGCATTTTATTCCTTTTGCTTTTTGCAATTCTGCCAGCGCTATGTATAGATCACTTTACATTCTCTATATTAACGGTTAGACGAGCAGTCACTAGAAGGTTGTATTGTCATTATCTTGTAGACCCAGGTGCAAGTGAAAAGGCTGTACTGCCTACCTCTCTACCCCCCCCAGCCTTTCTCTCTACCCCCCCCCCCAGCCTTTCTCAAGCTCTCTCCTTTCATTCGAGCATCCCTCCTTGCTTTCCCCACATCCAAACTCCCTGTGAAAGAAGGTCAAATGCACCAAGATGTGACCTGCACACTGTATCCTCTTGTTAAGCTCTAATAGAACCTCTTATTATTATTTTTCTTATAATGTCATTATTATTCTGTAGAAGGGCAGTGTTCCCAGAGAGCTAGCTTTTTGCTGTGGGATGTGTTCCCGGCTTGGAATCTTGTGGTGTCTTAAAGGCTGAGTGAGAGATGTTGTGACTGTGCATGGCAGCTAATGACAGGTTTCCCTTGGCTCCGTCAGGATGCTTCCTACGCCCTGGCCTGATTCCTTGGAGCCTGCAGGAGGGAATGTCTGGCTCGCAAGGCCCCCTCAGTGCTTGGACAACCAGGAGTGTGGTCAGTAGTCTCTAACCCATGCAGCACAAGAATAAAATATCGCCCCCCCCCCCCCCCCCACACACACTATCCGAAACCACATACCCCACCCTGGGGGAAAGCAAGGGAAAATGAGCTTGGCAAAGGATGCCAGTCCACGCAGCCAGCCCATTATAGTTGGCACTGAGGCTGTGACAGGAGCGGACGGCTAAAGTTTAGGCCCTCGTAGAGAAGAAAAGTGGGAAATGGTGGGGTAGACAGCACAAAGATAAGCCAAATGTGTGAGGCATGTAGGACCCCGCTCAGTGCCACTAGAGGGCGTGCTCAGCCAGGTTACTGGTATTTAAACAGATTGAACAGGTGGGGAATGAGGACTGAACTGAGAGGCTACGAGGGCATGAACTGGATAATTGCCCCAAGGATTGCTGTGATTAATTGTTATGTGTGTGTGTGAATCTGGATTATAATTGAAGGCAACAGGTCCACCCCAGATAGAAGGGATGTGAGATTACGCAGGACCCCTTGGAATGAAGGTCTGCTTTTATCTGGTTAGTTTGCCGTGACGTTCGGGTAGCACCATGTCCCTGTAATCCCCCCACGTTCTGCTTATTTAAAAGTATAGGTATCACTTAAGAGCCGTGATGTTTACTTTTCTAAACGCCTGGATGTTGCAGTTAATATCGGGCCTGTTACATAATTATTCAGAGATTTGTAAACTCGAGAGATATTTTACTTGTAATGTTTTTTTTCATTTGTTTCTCTTTCTCTCACATTCATATCAGGATTACATTTATGTTCTGCTGGGATGCTTATTACTATATACCCACTATATACTGACTTATGATGAAGCGTGCTAGTCACGCGAAACGCGTCAAGTGCGATTCCCCACTACACTTTATTGCCGTATTCACGTTTATTTTTTTGCCATTAAATACGTATCTCACAGTGCATGTGCAGAGTGCCAGCTCCGTTTTTCTTCCTCTCTCCATGTATGTTATGCTGGGCATGTTGAAAGGCATGGACACAGTCTACACTCTTTCAGAGCTGGACGATTCCTTTTCAGCCTCAGTGGAAGCCCGGTGGGTCTCTTTGTGTAGACTTTTCCTTTTTCTTCCTATATACCCATTACCCTAATTCAAATAAAGTATTATTTTAGCCATCTACTATGCCATTGTAGCCAATACAATTGTCACGTTGGTACTTTTAAATGAGCAGACTGAGCGCTCTGTCTGGCTCCCAAAGTCTACCGAAATTTGCTACAGTTTTTATATTCATTCTGTATAAGGTGCCTATATCAGGGGGGGCTTGATATAATTAGAGATAACCCCTAAGACAAGGGGGAAGGGTCCGGGCTCCACCGCCCTAGTACAGTTCCTCTCCAGCACTGCAAGGGTGTTTCAGCTGTGCTTGAGATCCAGGTGCCGGCTTCCCACGCTAACCCAGCGTTTTAAAGACCAACAAATTAAAATCGAGAAAAAAAAAAGGAAGAATCCGCACTCAGGGTCTTTGGTGATAAATCCGTGATGATTTTAATGGAAAAAAATGGTGATCGATACAACAGCAGTAGACGGAGGGAAAAAACTTGACGCGTTTCGCGTTTTTGGTTCACGCGAAACGCGTCACGTTTTTCCCCCCTACGTCTACTGATGTTGTATCGATCACCATTTTTTGCCAATAAAATCATCACGGATTTATCACCAAAGACCCTGAGTGCGGATTCTTCCTTTTTTCTCGATTTCAATTTGTTGGCTTGATATAATTACACCAGCATGCAAAAATCAAAACAATGCATGCAATTTGGCCTCAATCTTAATTAAATGCGAGCCTGTTTTATATAGATTTTTGTATATAATTATAGGGGTTTGGCCTATTATCGGGGCAAGCTTGCTTTGACGTAATCCTGTCATTTTATCTGGGCCCTCTTACTAACGGTGCGATTAATATCTAAATCCAAAAGCTATCCAGCATTTGTGACAAGTCCCTGAGCCCCCCCCCCCATGCAGATGATAAGCGCGGTCTCTCTGCATCTGGCAAGGCTCCTTTTTATAGTTTCGGCTTGAACTTGTACGCAAGCGAATTTAATCTCTTTGACGTTACTGCTCAGGTGGGGAGGGGGGGGGGGGGGGAGTGCGCGAGTTGGTATGAGGGGGCTGGAGAGAGCTGTTAACGCAGCATGCCGGCTCCTTTTCCCCATTGTGAGGCGCACCCCGGAGGTAAACGCTTGCTCAAAGCTCCTTGTCCTAACGAGAGGCGACTGAACCTTCTAGCGCAGCATTTAATTGCCAGGGAGTGAAAGACGCATAGAGACACACAAAAAAATCTATTTCTGCCCCCCCAGTGTGACACGGGCGGGTTGAGGAGTCTCAAACAATGCAGCAGCAGACAGACACCTTTTCCCATTTCCCCAGTAAACACTTAGTAAGACCTTGTTATACCTACGGTTCTCTGTATCATTTTTTTTTCTTTTTGATGCGTGTCTTGCGACATGCTGGAGGGGCTAACACTTGCGCAACCACAAGCCCCTGAGTAGGATTAACCGATCACCTGCCACCCCATGTTATATGCTATACCAGCGCGGTTGTCACTTATCCGTCGCTTGCTCTGTAGAAAATTAATTGTAATTAAGAATTAGGAAATTAAATGGTTCCCAGCTTGCGGAACGCACCCCCCCCCTCCCCCAGCAGCTATTCCAACAGTGGGGGAACGAGTTATTTTGTCGTGGATCTTGGAACACTGGACCTTAATGGACCACCGTAAAAATTAAAAAATGGCAGACCTTTTAATAAAAATTTATGCAAATAATGTTTCTTATGGGGTCCTCTTGGCTGCTCTATCAGGAAGACCTGTTTAGAATCTTGGGTCCAAGGTGAAGGAAGATCTGACCCAGGATTCTAAACAAAATGTCAGCCTCCTGATAGAGCTGTACTGAGCAAAGATAGAGACTTAATTAGAGACTTTATTCATATTCTTTCATTAAAGCATCTACACTTGATGCAGTCTTCCAATTAAACATAAGTTACTATATTGCCTACATGTTGCTCTTTAAAAGCCAGGAGCCTGTTTGGTTTTGACAGCTTGTAGATAGTCTTGATTTGAACCATTCTGTTAATTCTGCAGCAGTCTTTCACTTAAAATGAATGTCCGTGGGCTGCTATCCAGAACACAATACCCCACTGGCCAAAATGTCAGAGCGGGGCATGAGATATCGCTGTGCAGGACTCCGATAATACAAAAGCTTGCTCGTCTGGCTCCCTAGGAGGGCAGCTATTCGGGTGCAGTGTGGGCCCTTCTAAAACATAGGTCTGGACTGACACAGACATGGTACACGTGGTCACTTGTGGTTCTCCCAAAATGTCATGGTTCATCCCAGTGGAGGCAGTTTCAAAAACTGAACTGCAAAGTGAATTGCTAAAATCAGGCATTAGAAGCTGGGTTTTTTTGCAGTTCACTTGACAGTTCAGCTTTGCTGTATACCCCCCAGAGGGGCAAATTTATTGTGGGCTGTGATAACCCTACAAGAAACGATTAATTTTTAAAAATGAAAACTATCCATTCCAGGGGTTGTTGTGACCCCTCAGAGGTTTCGGAAAAGTTTGTTGAAGCCCCCTTTTTCCCCCCTATATCATAAACAGAAGCCTAGTTCATCACACTGCAGGGTTTTGATAAAAGCACTCAACATGATAGACCCATATTCTCTTAGATCCTTAGGCCATTTCCTTACAGCTGCCACCAGAGGGGGCTGTGGTGTATGAACCTGATGGGGTTAGTGTGCTGCCAAAATCCCACAGAGAAGGTCACCCTTACTCGAAAAACCATCTTGCCATCCTCTTTAAATCAAAATTTGTACTCTGATCAATGCTTTTGTTTCCTTTTTGGAGATTTGGCCTGGTCTCTGGCCGAGGGAACGCTCCGGTTCATCTGTCGTCTTCCTCCTTGTTAGGAGGACCCCAGAGAGTAATGTCTATCTGGCGCATTGTAGTTTCCTTTTACAAGAAACCACACATGGCAGTAATCCCCACGGGAATTCAGATTCCTGCTGAGATCCTTCTCCTTTCATTGCTCATGTACACAGTATATAGATATATCCCACGTGACCAAGGTGTGTCCCTAAGCAGTTCCTTGAATATTTGGAGCTACTGGTTGCAGGCATTTACATTGGCAAGGGGCAGTGTTACCTCCTCTGGCATTGTGGGCTATGTTTTAGCCTGTTGTGGCTTCTGGCAACATAAAACACAGACTAAAAAAATATATTTGCCTCTTTGAATTGCAGCAAAGCCATTCAGCATTTCTGGCCACTGCAAATCTATGTAGAGAGCATGAACTAAAACATCCCCGAGGCTGATGAGCTTATTCGTGACCTTTGCACAGCATCCCTGTGACCTCCCAGACCCTGCTTGGCATGCTTCTGTCGCTTACCAAGATCCCCATCGCCTGTCAGTCAGCAGGCCGGGGGCGAAACAGATTGTTAAAAGGGCATCGTTATAAAAACCAAAATGCTAGACGCAAAATGTCTGGACACCAACAATTCCCTTTAACGTGTGCCATATTTACTGCTAGGGGACATACTAAATGGTGCTGAAACATGACATAGGTTTGGCCTCAAACCCCGGACATTTTGGTACTGCAAATTCCACTTGCACAGGAGGGATTCACTAGAAGGCAAGCAGGAATATTCCATCTCACCGACTTTACAATACATTGGGGGTTACGTGTAATGGTCAGTTGTGGGGCAAAGTTCTAAAAATGGTCCAGTCCGTGGAATGTTCCTGCTGATGACATCACTTTCAGAACTCTGCCCCAGTAATTATCTCCATATAGAAAGCCCATTGTGCAGGGACGAACCTCATGCATAGGAGATGTAACTACTTTTATGCATGGCCAGCTCTGTTCTTCTTGCAGGAGGAACGTGCGCGGTTTGCCCCTTTTTATAATGCATAGTTAAGGGGGTGAGGTGCAAAACATCTTTTAGTGAATAGCTCCCATGGCCAACTATATGGCTAGCAGCCGTAGATCTGCCAAAGCCACCATTTCATACCATTCCACAAATGGAGTGGATACTGAGGAAGGACCCAGGGCCATGTCACCATGTTAGTTTTCCGTGCACTTGGAAGGGTTAACTTGCAAGGGTGAGTTTCTGTTTTCCTGGCTCCTCTACGCAGTTTCTGGATGCCTGGCCCGTTTCTGCCTGCCAAGTGACAGCGAGCTTGTGTGGGTTATCCTGCCAGAGAAACACAAAGCTGCCTTTACACATTGACTCTTTAAATGCTTGATTTTTCTCCATTAAGTACGTAAATTGCCAGTCCTCCCAAACCACAGCTTCCTCCCCCAATGGAACGCGCCGGCCGCTGGTGATTAATGCAAGCGCTGTGCCATTAACTCCGAGCACAGCTATACAAAAACCAAACAGAGAATACATGAAAGCTTAGCGCCTATTGCAGCTATCAAAATGCGCCTCAGATCCAAGACATGCGTGACAATAAAGGGACAATTAAAAAAGCCCTCTAATTCACTAAATTATTCTCAAATTCAATGCTTCACAACACTCTGGAGCCAGGGTTGAATGCATCTTAAAATCCCTACTGCTGGCTCCTAACTTCTTTGCTTGTTTTACCTTAAACTCTGTGGACATCGCGTTTTCCTGGCTCCTAAAAAAAAGGGCTTGGCTTCTGGATTGGTCTAGAACAGTGATTCTGAAACCAGTCCTCAGGACCCCCCAACGGTCCAGCATTTAGGGGTTACCCAGTTGTGTTTAAATAAGAAAATGTAGAACACCTGGTGTGGTTCCCTAACCATTAAGCAGCCATACCAGGTGTTCTACATATTCTTATTTAAACACAACTGGGCTGTTGGGGGGTTTTGAGGACAGGTTTGAGAATCACTAGTCTAGAAGTATGCCCTGCTCTAACCCTAGGCCATTTTTTATTTTATATTAACAACTATCATCCATTTTTTTGAAGCAAGAGTGACACATTTTTGCATACTGCATTATATCTGGAGCTGGTGTTAGTTTATGGAAATTAGCAGCTTGATTTCTCCAAACCAAGAGCTTCCCCAGCCCCCTTATCCTTTTTATGGAGACTCCTGTGTGTTCTATCATGCACGGTTGTGCTCAAATCGTTATATATGTGACTTCCGCTATACGAAGTGGGAAATCCCAATGTAGAACCAGATTCTTTGGTGCTGGCCGGGAGCTCGGATGTTTGGAGAGAGGTGGGGGAAGAGGCAGGGGTTGTACTACAATCCCCGGCCTTCTACCCTGCCAGCACCTAAGGGTCCAGCCGTAATTTCACTTTGCATCTGTCGTTTCAAACAACTTTCACTGGGCGCCATGGCGTTGAAGGGGGGTTTAACCCCCTCCCCGCCATTTGCCCACATTTAGGTAAAACATGCCAAGGAAGACAGTGGCTCCGTTATCCCGCCGCCCCTCCTCCTCTTCTACCCAGGAGATGAAATGACAGACAGTAACATGCATGTAATTGTGCCTGTAGCTACTCTCCTGCAACGGCCCATTATAATCCAGCACTTCCCAAAGCAAAACACACTGAGAACAGCTGCGTCTGCACCGCCACAAGAATGGAGAGGTGAGAGGAGCTGCACAGTATATCCTCCGGGGCAAGAGACGGGAGAGTAACACCCCCCCCCCCCCCTCCATCACTGATCATCACAAGACCGAGAGGCCTCCATCATTTCCACAGACAGATACTGGGTCCTCCCTATAAATGTACAGCTGCTGCCCCCCCCCCCCCCCCCCCCAATAACTCACTGTTGTATATAAAATAAAGCTTTACATCCCTCTCACTGATACAGAATGTGTTAACCTGCCTGATGCACTTCTGCGCAGTGTCTGTGGCCTGTCAGCGTCTCTCTGTGTGGCTTAGCGTGGCAGCACCTTCTAGCTTATGTGGCCTAGCGTGGCAGCACCTTCGAGCTTATGTGGCTTAGCGTGGCAGCACCTTCGAGCTTATGTGGCTTAGCGTGGCAGCACCTTCGAGCTTATGTGGCTTAGCGTGGCAGCACCTTCGAGTTTGTGGCTTTGCATGGCAGCACCTTTGAGCTTATGTGGCTTAGCGTGGCAGCACCTTTAAGCTTATGTGGCTTAGCGTGGCAGCACCTTTAAGCTTATGTGGCTTAGCGTGGCAGCACCTTCTAGCTTATGTGGCTTAGCGTGGCAGCACCTTCGAGCTTATGTGGCTTAGCGTGGCAGCACCTTCGAGCTTATGTGGCTTAGCGTGGCAGCACCTTCGAGCTTATGTGGCTTAGCGTGGCAGCACCTTCGAGCTTATGTGGCTTAGCGTGGCAGCACCTTCGAGCTTATGTGGCTTAGCGTGGCAGCACCTTCGAGCTTATGTGGCTTAGCGTGGCAGCGCCTTCGAGCTTATGTGGCCAGCAGAGGCTCTCTGTACGGCTAATGCCTAGTGATTGTTGTGGCCTGCAGTGGCTTTCTGTATGGCGGGTAGGGACAGTTTCCGGGCCCACCAGTGGCTGTTGGAGAATGTGGCTGGTGCGGTGGCTGTCTATTCATTGGTGTTGGCTCATATTTTATTTTATTTTTTGCCGACAGAATGAGCCGAAATGGTTTGTCTAAAATATTAGGAGTTTATCAGGCAGAGTACATTAGTAGGCCGATGGAAGGGGATGGGATCGTTGCAAGGGGGGGGGGTGTGTTCCTTAATTTGCCGAGCTGCTGCTCCGTCTCTCTGTTCTTTTCTCTCTACCAGCCTGTGGCGAGAGAGAGCTATGGGCCATTGAGCGCCACGAGCGGGATGGAGCAGCGATGGAAGGGGAGTACATTATACAATAATATCCATAATCTTTCAAATGGATTTACTCGGAGGTTACTTTGCTGCACAGAGTCGCATTTCAGCCGTGGGGAAAATAAACAAAATAAAAAAAATAAAATAAAACTCCGTTTTTAAAATAAAACTATACAGAGAGAGAGAGAGAGAGAGAGAGAGAGCTAGCCGGTATAACGTGGATTATTGTGGGGCCGTGGAGCGCTGACATCTGCTAGACTCTATGACCTTCACAGGTCACAGGGGGCGACCCAGGAACGGCTCTCCTTGCCGCTTATAGCTCTGCGCCCTGGGAAGCGCCCCGGGGCCTGCGTTAACACGTTAACACCGCCGTCATTCACATCGGTTTTAATTTGTTTTGATTCTTTTTGGGACGTGTTTCGGGGCAGGAGGAATCCCTTGCAGAGGGGCAGAGGGGAGAAGACGAGCTCTTATCGAGAGGGACAGATCCTTCTTAATTGAGTTGATGCTCCCTGTATATAAACAGATGGCTTCTTTAAATCAATTATTCCTCATTTGTGTAACTGGGAATGATTTCCTGACAGATACTGTACGATGGGAGAAGGGGGGGGGGGGGGGGGGGAGGCGGGAGGCTTCACTCTCTGAATTTTAATAAATGCACACCGCTCTCCCCTGCACAGATCACAGCGTTTTTAACCCCTTAAGGACAAGAGCTTTTTGGAGACTTTCTTTTTTTCGTTTATTTTTTAAAATTTTTATTTAGTGTACTCCTACAAACTACATACAGTTTTTTTTTTTTTTTTAAATTTGTTTATTTAGGAAACCTTTTGGCATTGTTATGACACCGTATTTAACCTTATCAAGCAGAACTGAATGACTTTTTTTTAATTGCCCCCTCTCCCTGTTTACATTTCTGACCTGTATATATATGTGGTGTCCTGACGGGGTTAGTCTGTAGCAAAGCTCTAGTAGCCAACAAAATCCCAACTATGTACAAAACGTATAAGTAAATATTCCAGCAGAGGTGTTGGCTCTTGACAATGCGGGCAGTACCTTTTTTAGGGGCACCAATCATGTCTTACCTACACGGAACTGCGCTTTCAAGTGAATACCATCGTTTTTTATTCATTTATTTGGGGAGCTTTGCAGAGCTCCGGTTTACTGAACGGATGCCTTACGGAACATGCTGCTATAATCCAAAGGAACGGGAATGCTGGGGAGATGGCTCGGTGGGCCTAATGCATCAATGCTAGAACCTATTCATTCTTACGGCCGGCAGGTTCTTGGCAGGAGGGTGTCTGCCTTTCAACCCTTCCGAGGTCAATAAAATGAGTTCCATTAAATTGGCTACTCGTAACATCCTCTGGATGTTGGATAAAGGTGACATCCCCAGGACGTACCTTTTCGTTGTTAATATTCTATTATGTGTGTGTCGTCTGTAAAATTTGTGATTTTTAATACCTTTGTGTCCTAGGACATGGTATCCCTGGAACTTGTAGGAAATGGCCCCTTTTTGCTTTGAATTGTGAGGTGCAATGTGATAAAGGATTGTCCTGCGTAGATAATAATTGATATTATGCACCGCTCGCTCGGCCCCCCCCCCCCCCCCCCCCTGTAAACAGGCAGTGAACCGCTGAAGCATAAAGTTTACCAGTTGTTCCCTCTTCCTATTTTTTTTTTTTTTTTTTTTAACCTGTGGATGTCCAGAGGAAGAAAATCCAGCCCTGGAAACCTTCCTTCTCAGGCAGCGCAAGTGCTGAACAGGTTAATGCTGTAATGTGCAATCTGGGTCAAATTTCACAGATTCACAAACACTTTGCCACACACAGGCCAGCTGCCCGTGCTGTAAAGGGAAGGTTGGTGTAGAGAGCGTGCCCACACTGCACCTCTTCACTGCTCTCCAGGCGTGACCCGCAGTCCTTCAGTAAGGCGCATTAAGATTTCTAGCCACGCTTAAATACTTCAGGGTGGAAGGGCATGGATACAAAGGAAATAATGTTCTTTTTTTTAAATTTTTTTTTATTTTTAATAGATGGCTAGACTTGTATCCCTTACAAGTGTACAGAGATTGTTTAGAGGTTCTGTTCACAAAACAATGTATTCATCTTTGTAACATTATAAATGTGCAACATTGATGGATGACACTTTAAAAAAAAAAATATATAAACATTTGCCCCCTATGCCAGGGTTATGTTCAACTTCCAAGGCCTGAACATTCTAGTTCTGCTTCAGCTGTAGCAATTCATGATGTACATCTGTATGCTTAGAATGTTCAGATGAAGGCCAGGAGGTGGAGCCTGCTTACTTTTTTCAATGCTCAATTACTCGAAAACTGTTCACTTTTAAGAATAGAAAAAAAAAAATAGGGCACGCTTAATGCAACGCGCTCCACCAAATTACGACCTCCCATGTAAACCCCCTCCCCCCGGTGGGCCTGTAATTACTATTATTACTATTTTAAAAGACGACCACTAGGAAAACCAAATCGTGTACTGCACTGTGTATCTCAAGGGTCCTGTTTTCTCGGGGTAGTTTTGGACAATTGCGTAGGGTTTGGCATGTGGAAGTTTTTACAAATCTATTTTTGTGCGTGTATGTGTTTTTAAGAATGGATGCAGTTAATTATATCCTGTGCAATTAGGCAGCCAGTGTGACTTATTCCCTTTTAATAGACATGCAAGCGGGGCTCCAATAAACAGCCAGGCGCCAGCAGCAGCATTTTTAAGAGACAGACCTGGCTTGTTCCCTTACTTTTGGATGATATGCACTGAAACGGTTAATGTGGTATTGTCGGAGAGATTTCTGTTTGGGGACGACAGATACACTGTGTATGAGTTCCGTCTCACCCTGTAACATCGCCCTCTCTGTGTTTATGGATTGCCAGAGGTCTTTTGGATGATGCTAATAATAACTTTTTTCTTTTTCATTTTCTGCAGTCCAGCCACAGTTCCCGGGACGGGGGCAATCTGAACTGCACCCAAGGTCCAACCACCAGCGCCCCCCTGGTGGCCGAACCAGAGCCTAGCCCGAAAAAACTCAAGGAGCCTAGTCGGGAGAGCTGCTCTGATGTGGAAAGTGCAGAACAAGGAACTGCAAGTAGGTGGCGTAACTTGCACAGTTTGTCTCACAGTCAGCGTATTGGTTTTTCAACATGTCTGTCTGTCTCTCTCTGTCCGTCCAGGCTCTGTTACGGCATATAAAAGTGTTGGGATGTAACAAAAAAAAAAAAAAGTGCAAACGTTGTTTAAATAAGACTTTGATTGACACCCCCTTCTCGACCATTTTGTGTGCCAGAATTTGCATTGCACATTTTATCACAGCAGGGGTTAAAACACCAGCCACCCTCAGTCAGTGGTCCATAATGATGTCACTGGGATAGCCCCTGTGATTAACTCCTTCGATGCTGGTGAAAAATAAAAATAGGACCTACACCCTGCACCTCACAGGTTAAAGCGCTGACTGGTCGAGGAGGCAGGCCAGGCTTTTAGTCTGTTGACGTTACATAGCCCCAGGGGCAGGACAGGTGCTACATTACCCCCCCCCCCCCCCCCACCGCCTCATCCCAGGGCAGGTGATCTTGTTTTCCTCTTCCAGGGAGCTTTAGGACTCCTTGCTGCCGGCCAGCTGCTCTTCCTATAGACGTTGCTGCTTTGCATGTGGCTGGGAGCAGATAAGATGTGTGTATTACCTCTGTGAGGGAGAGGTGAGGTCCAGCCTCAACAGCAGCTGCTTAATTTAACCCCTTTCTACCAATCTCTATCCGCTCACGCCCTGTTATGTCACACAGAGGATCGATGGCGTTTTCTGTATCCCCACCAGCATGAATATGTATGGGAGAACACCTAATATATAACACGTTCCCCTCTGCTTTCTGTACATAACACGAAGAAAAAGGCGTGTGAACTTTACAAATCTGTGGGTGTGCACATGCAAGCCGGGTTACTACCGCCGCCCCCCCCGCGCCCCCCTCCGCCCATTCCACATTTAATAGCACTGTGCTATGCTGTCCCCTGCGGCACTTATCATGTGGATGTTGCTAAGTAAGAGATGCAAAGGGTTAAAGACGAAATCTGGGCCTGGCGACCTATTGACGTGTCTTGACAAGATCATCTCTATTAACCCGATAAGAGCCAGACGCGTTCCACATGTTGCGTGGGCTCCTGTTTGTGCAGCAGCTGTAAAAATGTCCCAGCAAATGGAGTCGGTGGCTGGCTGAGCATGATGTGGGTTTACCATATATATATATATATCGGTGGTAGGCAAGAGGTAGATTTCCCCCAGATATTCCTGAACTCCATTTTCCATCCTCTCCTCCTCTGCGTTTGAGTAGGGACTGGGCTTGCCGAGGGTCATGGGAGTTCAGCTCTAGCTGGCTTGTTATCTGTAGTCCATGTGTGACCTGTGTCTAGATGCTTTTGAACCCACTCGCGGCTGTTCCCCTTGCAAGCTTGTCTCCTCCTTCCTGCCCCAAACGCATAAGTGGCTGCAAATGCCACGGCCTTGTTAATGAGCTAACAGGGTGTCAAAAAGGGGGCGGGGGGGGGGGGTGCATCTGATTTGCACCTCGAATCACTGAAGGCAGCAAGAAAATGTAATTTGGCTAATTTGCAGCTGGCAGGGCTGACATGGCCTATGAATTTGCGGTTGAGCGGTGAAAGTTGTGCTACCCGAGGGGGGATTGTGGGTAATAATAAATGGCCCCTAACCATTTCGATTTCTCTACATAGTGCTCCGTGGATGAGTTGTTAGCATATTTATTCCTAACAGTATTGGGAGACCGTAAGAGTTGGTAATTAATGTGTGTTCTAGCGGGATGGATAGTAGGCTTCCTTTAAAGAGGGGATTTTCTAGGCACTTTCTGAAGACCGAGGGAGTGCGCTGGATGGATCTGCGGGATTGTGTTCCAGAGAAAGGGGGCAGCTTGGGTAGACACGAGTGGGAAGAGGAGAGCCCCCGAATAAGCACATCTTCCGTGCACCGTCTAATGTAAAAACCAAGGCATTTAAAGGCCCATATTCCAGAGTCCTTTTTGTGCAGATTTACTGCTGGACACTGGCGTTCATTAAATATTTGTCCACTGAAATGTTTTACTATAGCATTGTAGGCCACAGTTATTATCTCTGTCTGCGGTGATAGAGCAAACCTCAATTTCCATTCAGTAGGTTTATTTCCTCTTTCTGAATTGTAGCGCTTCCTCTGTCGCCCAGAACTCATGTAGGGGTTAAGTGGGGCTGATACGGTCCCTGGCACAGGTTTGGGCACACAGGATGGGCTCACGCGTGTGGGATGAGCATGGCCGCCCGCCTGCCTGCCTTCTTTCATGTCTCTACCCCTCCTCTTGGCTCAGAGGAAGAAAACGGTCCTAATTTGCAGTCAATAAATTAGCCGTTGCTGTGAGTCAGGAGCAGCGCCAGGCAGACAGGCGGTCAGGAAGTGGCTCAGAGTCGGAATCCGGTCTTGGAAGAAGGTGGGGGGGTGGGTGGGGGGGGGGGGGGAGGAGGGAGCCCCGAGAGAGAGAAGGGGGAGAGAGAGGAGGTGAAGCTTACAACATTGCAAGCTGTCTGTGTGGGCTCGGCTTAGTGTGCAAGATGTGTAACTGGACATGGTACAGCTGTTACCCCCAGCACCCCTAAGTAACAAGACTTCTTCCCCCGGGGTGGGGGGGAGGGGCTAATTCCACCTTCATGGAGGGAAGCGGCAGAGGATGGATGCCAAGCCACTTAGGTGAGTTAGTGTGTGGGGAGGGGGTGCGGGATTGGGGGTGTGTGGGTTCAGAGAGTGGGTTGGGTCTAAATAGAAAGGATCTATAGCTTGTATGGAATTCCCAGCAGTTACTCCCTTGCTCCTAATTCAGCCCTGTTGACATGTTACCTGAATTACCCCCTTACACCCGGCCTTAGGCAACAAGTCCGATAACACACTGTGGGGAATGGACACGGCCTCTTTCTCTTATTCTCCTATTTGGACGCTTCTCTTATTTATCACTCAAAAAGCTGCCTCACCCTTTCCCCCATTTGCAGTCCTTAACCCATGAAGGGTGGGTAATATATCCGTGGAAGGGTCCGATATATTACTTTTCTTCCATTGCTGGCCTAGACTGTTTTGCTATTTCTGCTCCATGTAGTATGTGTGTAGAGATCCTCATTGGAACATTCCATTGGTTACCACGGTGACTGCTCCACTTTTAGAACTTTGCACCAGTATGGACTTTTCTAAAGAAATTCCATTGTGTAATAAACCCCCCCCCCCCCGCCCAGCCAGAGGAATTTAACCTCTAACATGCCAGTGCTGGTCTGACAGCTTGATGGGTTAAATAAACACCTGGTTCGGGGAAGAGTGTCAGATTGGGCTCGGTGTATTTGTTTTGCAGTGCAGTTGACCCTCATTGTCTCCTGTGTGGCCTGGGTCAGTCATTCATGTGTGTGGCCTGGCTCTTTGCCTGTGATCTATCTCCCACCGTATCACCCGTGTCTGTCACTGGCTGCTCCTCTGATCTCTCTCTGCCCCAGCGCTTGCCGTTTCATCTTCTTGCCGGGGTATAATTAGCTTCTCCTCACACCTCTGTCACTGGCTCTCTCCACTTATTAATGTGCCACATTAATGTCTTTATCCTCTCTGCTCCATTAGCTGTGCTGCTCATCCCTCTCTATTCGCTCTCTCATCTTCACACGTCTCTCTCACTCTCTAACACCCCTCAATTTTTCTTTTCTCTTATTTGCCTTTCACCCTGCTTCCATTGGCCCCTTTGTAAATTGCCAGGTCTGTCTAACATCTATGTGTGATAATTATATTATATTCTTTCATTCAAAGACCCTGTCCCATTTATAATTAGCTTGGTAACTAAGCTGTGTCCCCAATGTCACACTGGTATAGTGAATGGGTTTTTAGCCTGTTAAGGTCTGGTAGCGGTCTAAGAAAGTGGTTTGTAAGGACCTACTCGTTTCGCATTCTCTGTTTCGGACTAAATTACACAGCTAACGCATGCTAGCCTAGGCTCTTTAACAACCAGATTAGTGTTTAAAAATGTGTTTACAAATGATACAACCCCAGAAAAATAACAACTGATAAGAGAAATGCGTTGGACTCTGCGATCCTACCCAGATACAGACTAGGAAATCATGGACTGGTTAACGATACTCTTTCTGCCGTATGATTGCAGTGGGAATTATTTATCTCGTTGCTCTGTGGAAGCTGATACATATTCTGAGCCATAACATATTTTTGCTGCTTTTGTCAAATTATTATTATTTTTTTATCTTTGCTGTAATTCTGTATCACGTATATATTTTGATCTGTATCGGTTAAGTCTCGTTAAGGGAGCTCTAGATTTTTGGGTTACAAGCCCGAGGTTTATTCCTTACATCTCAGTTAGGCGGCCAACATGCTGAGCAGACCAGAAGCCAAGGGATGTCTCGGCCTTCAGATAATAAGATGTATGTGGAATAAATAACCACAGTGATGGTTTCCTCACATCCTTTGGGGGGGTTAGGGGGTGCACTCGAACTGGACAGATTTTCCCCATTACTGTTTTATCAAAATACACTTTTAATGTTTGGTTTATGTTTGTGATTGTATTTTGGGCCTTCTTACCTATGGGTTTTGTGTTAATATATATATATATTTTTTGTAGTGGGTAGGGAGAGGGGTCTAGTGTCTGTGTCTGTGAGAAAGTTTGCTGGCAGTGTGTATTTGCACCCTGCAGTGTTCTATCATGCAAGATATTACTGGAGTTTATTTGCAGTGTCTGTACATGTGTGATTTTATGTCGTTTGTGTGGTGTAAAGTTTGGTGTGTGCGGGGATCTTTCAGTCTGTGTGCGTTATAGATATTCTCCATGCAGTGTGCGCCCACTCTGTGTGTGTGTGTGTGTGTGTGTGTGTGTGTGTGTGTGCATGCAGGGATCTTTCAGTGTGTGTAGGTTCTAGATATTCCCCATGCAGTGTGCGCCCAGGCTGTGTGTGTGTGTGTGTGTGTGCGTTCTAGATATTCCCCATGCAGTGTGCGCCCAGGCTGTGTGTGTGTGTGTGCGTGCGTTCTAGATATTCTCCATGTGTGCGCCCAGGCTGTGTGTGTGTGTATCTGCGGGGGTCTTTCAGTGTGTGTGCGTTCTAGATATTCTCCATGCAGTGTGTGCCCAGGCTGTGTGTGTGTGCGCGCGCGGGGGTCTTTCAGTGTGTGTGCGTTCTAGATATTCTCCATGCAGTGTGTGCCCAGGCTGTGTGTGTGTGTGTGTGTGCGCCGGGGTCTTTCAGTGTGTGTGCGTTCTAGATATTCACCATGCAGTGTGTGCCCAGGCTGTGTGTGTGTGTGTGTGTGTGTGTGCGCGGGGATCTTTCAGTGTGTGTGCGTTCTAGATATTCTACTTGCAGTGTGCGCCCAGGCTGTGTGTGTGTGTGTGTGTGTGTGGTGGGGGGGGGGGGGGGGTTGTCTTTCAGTGTGTGTGCGTTCTAGATATTCCCCATGCAGTGTGCGCCCAGGCTGTGTGTGTGCGTGCGGGGATCTTTCAGTGTGTGTGCGTTCTAGATATTCCCCATGCAGTGTGTGTGCGCGGGGGTCTTTCAGTGTGTGTGCGTTCTAGATATTCCCCATGCAGTGTGCGCCCAGGCTGTGTGTGTGCGTGCGGGGATCTTTCAGTGTGTGTGCGTTCTAGATATTCCCCATGCAGTGTGTGTGCGCGGGGGTCTTTCAGTGTGTGTGCGTTCTAGATATTCCCCATGCAGTGTGCGCCCAGGCTGTGTGTGTGCGTGCGGGGATCTTTCAGTGTGTGTGCGTTCTAGATATTCCCCATGCAGTGTGCGCCCAGGCTGTGTGTGTGTGTGTGTGCGGGTATCTTTCAGTGTGTGTGCGTTCTAGATATTCTCCATGCAGTGTGCGCCCAGGCTGTGTGTGTGTTTCTGTGCACTCGTTCCCCTTTTTATTGAGCGTGATGGCTGCGGGGCAAAGAGAATTATACTGGAGACAGTGGCTTTGGCAGCACGCCCATGATCCTGCTGCATCTCTGGTGGGGGGGGGGGGTGTACAAGAGGTGAGGATATGACAGCCATCGCAGGAGTTGAGTTTATTGCTGTCTGACATGTTGGGGCACAAACAGAGCTCAGCATGGGTTTTGCTTTCTCTGGGCAGGAGGGGTAAAGAAGGGGGGAGAGGAAGGGGAGGGGGGGGGGAAGCTGTGAAGAATAGAGAGGTTTTTACTAGAAAAATCTCATCCCTGGATAATCCTGACTCACAAGACACGGGATCTGCATTGTCAGACCAGCACCTCCAAACTTGCAAAGTGAGAGCAAATAAAAAGGCACAGTGCAGTCTAACTGGGATTACGTCCTTTGATTTTATTAAATCCTTTGCTTTTGTTTGTGTGCAGGAAACAGCGGATAATATTTGAATAAATAGATAAAAAGCTGCAATATAAGTGAATATGGAAAGATACAGCGCAATCAGGTGTAGAAATACCTCTGGCCGCTATTATCACATGAATGCATTACGTGTTTTAAAGATCTCCTCAAACTTTCTGTCTTGGTCTTGCTTTGTAATTATTCATTTATTATTTGGATGTCTGCTCTAACCCTACCGCTGCCTTAGAGGTGGCAGGTACATAGCGGGGCCTTCAATCCTGGGGGGGGCGGCAGGGGGGCATGCACCACTCCGATTGTATGGAACCCTGCAGCCATATGGGTAAACCCCTGTGTATCACTCTGCTTCTGCAGCGCCCTTCTCCTGAAGCTAAAGGCCGGCTGGGGGCGATGAGATTGGTAGTCCTGCAGCAGCAGATGGAGGGCCATGTGGCGCTGCTGAGAGGGCCTGTTGAGAGCTCTGTGCGCAGTCACCCTGGGCCTATTACAGCATATGGTGTTAGGCACGTATCTTATCAGTGAGATAAGAGTTCACCTCCCCCCCCATCCCCCCTCCCTCCCCAGAAGCTAGTTTTACTGCTGCAATAAAGGGAGAGTTTATTTTACACATAAAAGACACACTTAAAGCCCGGGCTGGCAGCGTGCCATCCTGTGTGCGCATGCAGATGGCAGGATAGACGACGTATTCTGAAGGAATGTATCACTGCGCCTGTTTTCTGTGTTTATATATAATTCAGGGAACATTGGCTCTGGCGCCACGGATGAGACTGATGGCTGTTATAAAAGCTTGGAACGGTAACCTTCTCCCCGAGCACACGTTATTAGCAGCTACCACCTCTGCTGGAAGGCTACTTCACACAACAACTACTCTTGCTCGTCGTACTTTGTAATTATGGGTTTTTATGACCATGTATCAAGTTTAAAGTAAGACAAAATGGGTGTCTGTTTTGCTGTCGACGTCCCTGTAAAGCAGGGGTAGGCAACCTCGGCCCGCCAGATGTTGCAGGACTACGTTTCCCATACTCCTCTGCCAACCTTGTAGCTGATGGAGCATTATGGGAGATATAGTTCATCAGCAGCGGGAGGGCCGCAGGTTCCTCACCCCTGCTTTGCGGTATGTTGCAGGACTATTGCCATAGTCATAGTTTGGAGGGATTAGCCCAGGAACAGGGAATCTGCACTGAGTGGGGTTAGACATGTTGGACCCCGCTGTGCAGCCAATGACAGGGGGCGTCTCTCACTCTCCACATGTGCAGGAAAGAAGAAGAGATCTCCATTCCTACAAAACACACACTCCAGTCTGATTAACCTCTCTCACGGCAAGGTTCCCCATCGGCTCCTGCTATGCCACATGCATGCACACCAATGTTATCCGCGGCAGTATACGCACACTGCGTGCAGGTTTTGTACACTATAGTACTGTTTCTTAGCTGGGAGAGCGGGAGGGAGCGCTGCTCTCTGTATCCCTCTGGAGTACCTGATTAATATCCCTTGTCTTTGGCTCCCCAGTGGGATGATGGATGGGGACGGTTACTCAGATGATAGGTCTTCCGAGCAGCCTGCCGGCTAGCGCGCCGTGTCTGTGTCTCTGCCCAAAAGGGTTAAAAGCTCATTGCGGAGCGCTCATGCAAGGATTTTGGGAGCAGATGGAGCAGGATTAATGGCCAATGAGTGGAGGCCTCCAATGTGCCGTGGGGGGTGTTGAATTTGAAATGGAGGAGAGGGAGTGTTAATTAACTCATTAGGTGCTGACCGCCTGAACAACACATTGCACGGCAGCGTAGCAGGCAGGCAACGGGTATACCCACAAAAGCCTAGAGTTTGAACCCCTTCCCCTTTGTCGTTCCGTGTTTCACCGGAACCCTAGGGGGCGCTCCTCTTCTCATGCCCTCCACTCGTCCACCTCTCGTCTGGCTGCAAAAAAAAAACCAGGCATGTCATCGTTTAACATCTGCCCTCAGAACATGTCCACCCCTTGCATAAACTAATAATAATGGCTGGCCTGCAGAGATAACACATGTGCAACTGCCTGTGTCCGTATTATTATCCTTCCTTCCTACACACAGCATGCGGGTTGGCCTGGGGGTCAGAGGTCGCTGCTCTGGGATCATGTCCTTTTAATTTTGGAGACTAGCACTTGTTCTCGGAGACCCACACTGACTGGAGAAGCTATTAAGATCTGGTTTTTTTTTAAGGCGTTTGGGATGTTTAAGACATTTCCACCATTTTCTAGTCCAAATTTAGTTTTTTTTTTTTTTTCAATAGACGTCTCCCCCTGTTTTTTCTGATTGGTGTAGGTAACAAACTGGGGCGTCTGATCCCAGTCAATCAATGACACAGACCTAGTGGATTTCTCAATAAGGCAGGTGGATGCAAAACCCCAAACCCTGAGGGCTCATTTGTTCCAGGGGCCTTTTGTTTGCCAAACTCTGCCATAAACCTTTAGTGTCTCGTCTTTATATATTTATCTTTTTTTTAACATTTTTTTATTTTGAACTTTCACTTATCATTGTGACTTTCACACATTAGTCACTCTTTCAGTACGACGTTAAATACCCATTTTTTTTTTTTTAAAGAGCCTCTAAACGTTGACTAATGCCCCCGCCCCCAGTGATTGTGCTCCGTGAAGAAGTCCAGCGGGATTGTAGATGTAGAAGTGGTATCACTGTTCCGCAGATAAGTCCTTCCATTATCCCCGGCAGCGTCGTCTCATTGTCCGCAGACTCCTCTGTTCATTCTCTTGATAGCCTTTTGTCTTTTTTTTTGCGATGTAACCTCCTGTACTGGCGTTATAATCCTTGCGTGACCTCTCTATCGCGAGCGTAACCCGGGGTCTGTCACTCTCAAGCCCTCCGCTTTATCACAGTCATTTGCTGTCACTTTGCACGCCGCCTTCTGCCAATTGTTACACTGATCCGTGCCGGCTTAACCCTCCCCATGCCACAGGCGGCAGAGTGCATCCCTTCCCTGTCTCACACAGCAATCTGATTGATCCCATCTACTGTCAGAGGAAAACGTAACTCATCGCAAGAATGACAACAAGAGTGGCTGTGTGGGCACATTGCCTCGCTTACTTACTAACAAACCTCAAGTGCTAATAAAAAAAGGACTTTTAAGGTTTCTACTCCATAAAGAGAGAATTGAGACAGGAATTCCAGACTTTAGGCCAAACTAGCCGAGACTACCAGGGCAGATGTTGGGCCGAGAAGATCAGAGGGGCAAGCTCATGGGGTACTTTAGGCAGCCACTGTTTTGAGAAGACATGCAACACATTTTAACACACCAAGTCTCCACTAATAATATGGAGTGATTAAAGACCCCCAAGTACTCCCCCCTTTGCCACAGCTATCTTTCCTGCCTTTTTACGCACCTTGTATATCTCTTGCCCCCTACTCCCTCTAGACTGTGATCAATGCTGTCTCGACTCAGTGTCTGCCTGTCTGTCTGTGTCTGTCTGCCTGCCTGCCGGTCTGTCTGCGTTTGAGGCACCCCTTTTAAATGCCATACAAATAATGCAATACCCATTACGTTTTAAGAATTTGCCGCCTTGTGTCTGCGTGGTGAATGGCACGGCAGCTCCTTCTGACAGTACCGTAAAGGGTTAACCTTGCTGGGGGTGCCCAGCCGCCCTGCGCCCCACTGTAACAGAGCGAGAGCGGTCTTGCTGGCAGAGGCCTTTTGTTTGCTTCCCCCTGCCGCAGCCTGATGAGTTTGATCAGTCGGCCCCTGGCACTGTGACCTTAGCAGGTGTTTGGAGAGGGATAAGCTAAACCTGCAGCCACTTGCCAAACTGTGAAAGGGAGGGAGCGTGCTTAACTCTTTTAGAGCTGATACACATGTGCTGCAATCCCTTTATCAGTGAATGGGCTGTACACACAGGGTCACAATACGCTGGCACTGTACACATCTCCCCCCCCCCCACCTCCTCACTCTCACACCCTATTTTATAAGTTTGACACAGGAGCCCTGCTGTCTAGTTATAGATTAGTATTTCAGCACATGTTTTTTTTTCTTCCTCTGTACATAGTCTGCAAAGTATATACAATTATTTGTCGAGTTTAGGAGCCAGCCTAGTTATTTTTAGGAGCCAGGTAATGGTACATCCTTATGTTTTTTTTTGTATTATGTTTTTGTACGGTCACCATTCCCCCATCTCCCCTCCGACACCAGAATTATTATATCTAGAGAGGCTGCAGTTGCCACGGGTTTTTTTTTCCTACACTTAAGTTCGATGGCTGCCTCAAACGCGTCGGGTGTTGTACTCACGTAATGCTGGATTGATATACAGGTCGGCTGTGGATTGATTTGGATAGACGCGGAGGGAAATAAAGAATTATTGTTTATTCATTCCAACTGTAAAAGGGAAATATCCATTATTGCCAATGGTGAATGGATGTAACCTTTTAAAGGATTTTTCTTGAGGTAGCGGGGGCCAGTCCTCTGGTACAGGCCTGTTTTTATACCAGCTATTCTTCAGGGAAATCGGGGTTACATTCCAGTCTGATTTAATATCACAGCCTGTTGTACGCAGCATGCTCATCGAGAAAATTATATCATAACCTGCATGAGACACCGGACGTCTCCTGCACCAGTCACTCAGCTCTGCACCGGTACAAGACCCCTCCGAATACCAAGTGTCCCTTAATTGATTTATTAGTTCAGACCACAATTGAAATCTTAAAGCTTATTGGTTTTTTTTTCTTGGTAACACTGCTGCTAATATTTTAAATTAACACAGATTTAAAATTCCCCCTTTTTGTGATTTTGTTCTACAAGTAGTATTGTTTAGGGCTTCCATTTCTGGTGTCTGCTGAAATAGCAAGATGTCTTCCCTTTTGCTGGTTGTAGAGATCTTTGTCAATCTGCAGCAGGGAATCTGAATTCAATGCAACACAGCATATTCTGTCCAGACAGACCTATTTGCTGTGGGATTCCTAAATCATCTGACAGGATCCCTTTTTTGTCGGTTTTGTCGAAGCCAACCTGTCCACACTTTTGGGGATTCTTCCTGTTTTCCCAAATCCCTTTTGATTAGCTTGCATCTTAAGTCTAGCCCCGTGTTTTCCATATTCTTTGCCTGAGACGTTGCTGGGCCTCTCCCCATGTTTCGCCCCCACGCGTTTCACACACACACACACACACACACACACACACACACACACACACACACACTACCTCCACTCTTCTGCAACTGCAAACCATAAGCAAAAAAAAATCTGTCTCAGAGCTTTGGCTGTTAAATGGAGATAAAGCCAGTGAAATCTGTAATTCAGAGCTCTGTTAAGCAAGTGAGCTATAGGCTTGTGAAAGGATTACACAGCTACTCCATCATGGCGAGCCGCTTACAACACAGGCACCAAGCATGAGAGCGACTGACAGACGACAAGGGCATGTACAAAATGTGGGGAGCACAGATAAATAACCATAAAGTTTCAGCTCCTGTGTGTTTTTTAATAGCGGCTGAGTGTTAATAGGAGTAGGCAAGGGTCAAGCGGCAAAGTCCTAACTCCCAGGCAGGCCTGGCAGAGCACTAAAGGTGTCAATGATTTTATATCTGACCATAAATTTGTGTGCGTGCGTGCGTGCGTGCGTGTGTGTGTGTGTGTGCGTGTGTGTGTGCGCAGCCTTCCAGAGTGTCTGGAGCTGCCAAGCCCATATATTAGAGGGTGGAAATGACTGGTGAACTTCCCTCTGTGCCCCTGACACCCCCCCCCCCCCTTCTTTCTGTACAACAAAGGTTATACCGCTGACAGACTGTTGCATGCTTTATAGTCTGAGCTGGCAGATTACCAGCCTTTCCATGATTTCTTGGACATGGGCGCTGGCTGGGATTTCTGCTGGGTATGTTCTGGCTGGGGCAGAATTGCTGTCCGCAGTTGGTATACTTGCATTTGTTTATTTAGGGGCAGAGGGGGCTAATGTGTAACTATTGAGATGATGTGACCCTTATCAGTGTAAGGCTTCCAGGTGCAATAGAGCAGATGCGTGGTACATGTCGTCTCCACTTGAGACATAGCAAATTTATTTTTGAGTCACCTGTTCTCAAGTAGGCAAGTTTTGCGCAACTATTGAGATGACCCGACCTGTAGAGATATACGGCTGCCAGGTGCAATGTAGTAGATATATGGTACATGGCTCCGCTTGAGATGACCCTATTTCTTCCTCGGTCACCTGTTCTCAAGTAGGCACGTCTTTTTTGAAAAAGCATGTTTTTTCGGAGTCGCTCCACTGCTGTCTTAAGCGAGACAAAAAAAGTCACCATTGACATATGCCACAGGCACCTTTGTAAACATTTTTTTTAGTATAGTTTCATAGCTATCCTCCTGTTTGCAAGCAGGGACAAGAAAAATGTCAGTATACATGTGTACAATGAGGCCTGCAGAGCAGATGTGAGCATGTCCTATTTATGACATCACTGTGAGGCTTAAAATGCTAATTATTTTAAGCCGTAAATTTGCATAATAAGTGACACACTGATGTCGTAACCTGGAGACCCCACAGGACCATTTAAAACATACTATTCCCTTTATGTATTGGCTTGCAATTCTGTTAACCCGACATATAGGTCGCTTTATTCTCCCCATATCCTCTATAAGCAAGGTTTAGGTGACGGATAGGCGAAAAGGTCATTGTCAACACTATCATGCTAATTGCCGCCATGAGAGCCATCTTTTGCAGCCCAGTAACGGGAAGATTTATTGAAGACATCTGCTAGATCAGGCTTGCAAACTCAGCAACTTGGAGATGTATGCAGTAACTAGAAACTTACTGTTTCTCAGGAATAAAAAGAGAGAGAAATGTAGCGCTTTAAAATTAAACTTCTCACAGAACAATGATAGAGACTGGCATGTGCTGTGCAAAAGGTCTGTACACTGTATTGCTCAAAATAGCATGGCATAATGATTTGGGAATAATACATTTTGCATGTGGGCTCCCAATTTTACAACCCACTTCTCTTACCTTTTATACCTTTTTTTTTCTCTTCCAGATGTAGTTTTGAGGACGGGTTCAATTTAAGGCTTTTTAAAAATCTTTATTTTTATTTTTTTTAACACACAGACCCTATTAGAAACAGTTTTAGTGACGGATTTTCTATTGCACTATTGCTTTTTTTCCCTCTTTTTTTCTTTTTTATATTATCTCATATTCCGTGTTTGATGGTTTCACTCCCGCCTGTGCACTTGGTTCTGCTTCGCTTGTTAACTGTATTCTGGAATGTCAGAGCTGCATAAAGCTGCCCAGAGGGGTTAGAAAAGCCATGAATCAAAATCTGACATCAATTAGCCCACTACAAGGTTTAGAGCAGTGGCGAGGCGAGAGCCAATGGTCCTTATCTTTCCACACCTCCCTCCGTTCCTTCCCCTGCAGTGTTGATAGTGCAATATATCTGTGTTCCAACACTAGTTCAAAATGGCTTCCTTTTAAAGGGCCGCTGGGAGGCTGACCTTAACGTGTTTCTAGAGGGATCCTGCAGCGGAAAAATACATTTATCGTCTGTGCAGAGGTGGTGAGGGTTAAGACCAAATTTGCTGCAAGGTATGAAAACTAGTGAAGTGTTAGTGGTTAAGAGGCTTAGCCATTCGACAGGTCAAGCTGTTATTATCTTTGGTTCAGCGACTAACACGCTATCGGTAGAATCTGTTCAATCATCAGGCTTGCCGGTTCGATTGTTGGCGGGGTCGACTCGGCCTCTTCATCCTGCCGAGGTCAACGGAATGAGTTCCATTAACGTCACCGAGACATACTAGAAAACGAGAGAATATCTCCGAACAAATGTAACCTCTGTGATGCTGGATACAATTAGGGTTGAAGTTGGAAATTCCCTTGTCAATCCCCGGCCCTTCTTTCTTACACGAATAAAAGCCCACAAGTCTCTCTCCGGTTACAAGAGGGAATCGGCTGAATCGAAACCTCTCCTTCCGCATCACAGGATGAATGGAGCTGTGTATATCGCTGCCTGGCACCAGAGGGCAGCAGTGTGTTTATCAGCGTCAAATTATGGACCTTATCAAGGCACCAACATAGCTTGTAGCGCAGTAAAATTAATTTGCCAGAGACCGGAATTGGTAAATGGAAAGTACATGCAGATCATCCATCGTTCCACGTTGCTGTGTCTGAGATGTATTATACCGTGTGCGTTGTAACTATTCGAACTGCAGATTATGCAGAAGTGCCTTGGCTTAATGATTGTGGTGTATTAGAAGGCTGGAAGTCCATAGAAACTTATATGAAGTGTACACTGGTAAATAACTATTTAAAATACTATGGGTTGTATCATGGGTTGCGTTACTCTGCCCTGATTCAAAACAATGTTTAGTGTCATTACTTGTTGGGTTGAAGAGCCCCTTCGTTTATCACCTTTTCACACACCTCGCCACCTTTTTGAGTTTCAATAACCCAAAATTGCAACTTTGTCCTGGCCAAAGACGGCGAATCTAATGGCTCATCGACCATCGCTCCTTTCCACTTCCTTTGTAGGGAGGAAGTAGGCTTGTCGAGCCTTGTGGGAAGGGCCAGCAATTCCCAGTATGGGGTGTGGGCTGGCCAGACCTCATTAGAGAGTGAGCTGCTTACACCCTGGATGTATCCCATAATTAATTAGATTAATACTCCGGCTAATGCCGCAAGACAGGTAACGATCAAACCGTGTGAGCGCAGTCTTCCTCAGACACAGAAAAAACAAACACATTTAAACAGACATTCACTGTTCTCCTCCTCGACTTCCAGGGATCTGTCCGGGATAAACATAATCTGACTTGAAGCTTAATGTCATTTCTGCTGAAGTCAATTAATTAAATGGTCCCATAAATTTCGGCTGGGCGACTCTCCATGGATTCTAACCGCTCTCTCTCTCTCTCTCCTGGGCTCTGGGCTCTGCTGATTAGTGTCAGCCCTGTCTCCAGTGGGTAAGTGCAGGAGGGGTAGGTCTGCTTTGTGTCACCCAGATTGATCTTGGATGAATCCCGTAGAGGGGTAATGCGAGCCAGCTGGGGTGAGCAAGAAAAACCCAAAACACTGGGTCGCAAAGTCGGGATGTCTGAGGGGAAAGAGCACAGATAATGTGAACCAGGGATACAAACCGCCTGGCATCTCTTCACATTTACAGTTTTTATTGTTTTTCGGGAAAGGGGGGGGGGGGGGGGGGGGGAGTGGTAGCAGAGAGGCATTAATAAATACAAATCCACACACACCAGACAAGCCTTGTCTCATGGGAATCTTAAACGTGCAGATCAACCACCACTGCAAGAAATCCCAATGATCACCTCTTTGCTGCTATACCCACTTTTATACATAGACCCCCTTGGAGCAAATGCCCAAAGACGGTCATTAGACACAGTCCGGGGCAGAGGTGCAGAGCCAGATAACCGTGGACATCTGCTTAGTTGTTAAGGCGACTAGTCAGCATGAGATTGGTTACGGTCTTTGTGCTCGAGGCTTGGAGCAGTACGAGAAGCGCGCACAATATAAGTTATGTTGGGGTAAAGATGGATTTCTGCATATAGTACAACATCATTTTTTTTTAATCACCTATCCATTTCTTAAGTCCTGAAATTCTCAAATTATGCATGTGTGTGCCTTTTATATGCCCCTGTGCTTCTCTCTAAATTCAGTCCGTGAGAGACCCCCGATAGAACAGAGGGGGCCCAAAAAGCTGCTTTAATGTATAAATAACTGTGAAGGTGAATGGTAAGGGTACTCGCTGTAAGCCTAGCTTCTTCCCCTGCATGTAATGTTGCCCTTTTTTTTTTAATTACACGTTACCAGTACCTGGCTCCTAGAAATAACTAGGCTGGCTCCTAACGTCTGCAAGTATCTATCCAGCCCTGACGCAGGTGTACAAAGTCTCCCCCCCCCCCCCCCCCCCGCCAAGGATGTCATCCGCACTTATCATTAGTTAATTCCCTTTAATTGACTTTGGAACCCAGTGACTTTAGGCACTGTTCTGCGTGACTTCTCCCCCCCCTCTGCCCCCCGCCTCCCGTGCGTCAGTGCAGCTCTCTTTTATCTTGTGTATCAGGGTCTCTGATTTGCACCAGAGAAGAAGCCAAAGAGAATAACAATGAAGGCAGGAGCTAGTACACAGCCTGCTGAATTAAATGTTCATAAACTAACATCGAGATGCTTAAAAAACAGAAGAAAAGAAGTAGGCCAGAGCCATTACACCTCATTAATGTCGAACACTTAGCAGCGGCACTTCTGTCGGCCCCGGACACCGGTTTAATTTGATGAGTGTTAAGGGGGAATTAGCGATTAATTGTGATAGCTGCTGCTTTGCCTTCTCTGTCTTTGGCGCTTGGAGCCGCTGCTCTTTGAAGGCACAAAGGGCGGCATTGTTATTTGGCCGATAGCTTGCCCTCCGTGTCTGCACTCATCCCGCCTGCCGCTGTCTGTGACAAAAACCAGCCTAGCTGCACTTAGGTTACTTTAAAGGAGAAATAATAATAAAAAAAAAAAGCCTTTTATTAACTATTACTGGGGGGATTGCAGACAGGGATTTTTTTTAATTTTTTTTTTTGCAGCAAACAGAAGCTTTTTTGTCGGCATGTAGGATATTCAGAGGGTATTTTTCTGTAATGATTTGGGAATAAAACAGGTGTGATTTACTTTCACCGTCGCTCGGAGCAAGGGGGGCGCATAGGTGGTTATATGGCTTCTATAATTGCATCACTAATGCAGTTACAAAGGAGACTCAAGTCCATTAAATTCGCCATGAATCACAATAGCTCTGTCTTATTGAAGAAGCCCAGATGCTGCTGTTGATGAAGGTAAGTACCTGTGGCTTCTAGTGGAAAAACACTGATAGTGGTATTGTCACAGCATGCACCAAACGCCCAACTAATGCCGTGAGTTTGCTCTAGGGGCTCCGTGGCCCCCCATGTATAGGGAATTGAAAAGGCAATTTCAAACTTAAGTCCAAAGCGGTCGAGTTGGAAAATTTCTCCCATTCAAAAGAATTTTTTTTTTTATTCCCCAAATCGGCTGCCTTGGTCTTAAGTTTGAACTTCTCTTCTCAATTCCCTGCAGTTAGTTTCTCGCGAACAAAGCCGCTAGTTATGAATGAAGCAGTTTCTCTGGATAATGTTTTAAATCGTAGAGTGAAAATGTTCACCATGGTGACATGTACATGTAACAGCGGCCTGCTCCATCGTGGTCGCATATCAGTGCTCACACACACAAGGTCTCTGTGGGTCACTGTGATATGATATGGGACATGGTGGTCATATTAAAGTAGTGTGTATTGGGGTTAGGACAGAGAAGAGGTCATTACTGACTAGCGTTTGGCTCTCTAGTTATCCTACTGGCATGTAGGGCTCTACTGGAATTATCACCAAATGTAGGAGTACTGGTAAAGATGCACAGCTTGTACACCCCCATTGCATTAAACTACCAGTATATTTAAAAAAAAAAACAAAAAAAACATATGGATTTGTAAAAAATATATATATATATTTTTTATCTGGTTCATTTTGCAACCGCTGAAAGGGGCAGTTGAGCAGATCTTATTTTCTGTAAGCTGTACATGTGTTTAATATATGGTAAAATTCACATATTTCTACTTAAAAAAAAAAAAAAAATGTACTTTTTTTTTTTTTTTACAGTTCTCCTGTAGTTTTAACATTGAAAATAATTTCAGCGGGGCTTCTAAATTCACCGACTTCCAGTAAGGAGGGGCTTGGACGGGTAGGCAGAACGGTTACCATAGCAACACCAATAGCTGTATTGCACTTTATATGAAGTGCTGAATCAGATGAGTTTCTTTTTTTTAAATGATCCTGCTCATTTCTACATATATATTTTTTTCCGGGCCCCCTTTAAGTCATCTCACTGTGTTTAATATTACTAATAAAACGTTTTGGAAGGGGTTCCAGTGGAGCCAGCGGATACAGTTGATGCAGAAGGTGCTGCTCCATAGAAAGGCCTCCGCTCTACGGGTAGATACTGGTTAATATACCAGTCCCAGAATCGAGCAGAGACTTGCTCTGTTGCAAGCTTTTCTCAGCCGGGTCCTCTGGGAGAACACACATCTGGAGCTATTTTGTCTATGTAAACTAAACCCTCTTTTCCTTCTTTGTAAATAAAGCCCATCTGACTCCTGCCAGGAGATTGCCCGTTTCCCCCTCTGCTGTTTAAAGTCTAACCCTTCCCCTCCTTCTTCTCTTGTTTGGTAGGATGTCGCCATTCCCTGCGCTGGGTAATCCCTCCGTGCCTGCCAGGTTCCCATGCCAAGATTTCCAAACCAAGTCATTCTCTCTGGCAGTGGAGTGGTGCACGCTCCCTAATCTGGCAGGCACTTAGGAGTGGAATTTAGGCTGGGTACCACAAAACGTGGGCTGCAGGAAGGGTTCAGCCAGCGTACCTCCTATAATAAAGACTGGATCAAGGAGTGTAGGTCGTAGGAGCCAGCCTGGTTATAGGTAGGAGCCAGCCTGGTTATAGGTAGGAGCCAGCCTGGTTATTGGTAGGAGCCAGCCTGGTTATTGGTAGGAGCCAGCCTGGTTATAGGTAGGAGCCAGCCTGGTTATAGGTAGGAGCCAGCCTGGTTATAGGTAGGAGCCAGCCTGGTTATTGGTAGGAGCCAGCCTGGTTATTGGTAGGAGCCAGCCTGGTTATTGGTAGGAGCCAGCCTGGTTATAGGTAGGAGCCAGCCTGGTTATAGGTAGGAGCCAGCCTGGTTATAGGTAGGAGCCAGCCTGGTTATAGGTAGGAGCCAGCCTGGTTATAGGTAGGAGCCAGCCTGGTTATTGGTAGGAGCCAGCCTGGTTATTGGTAGGAGTCAGCCTGGTTATTGGTAGGAGTCAGCCTGGTTATTGGTAGGAGTCAGTCTGGTTATCGGTAGGAGTCAGTCTGGTTATCGGTAGGAGTCAGCCTGGTTATCGGTAGGAGTCAGCCTGGTTATCGGTAGGAGTCAGCCTGGTTATCGGTAGGAGTCAGCCTGGTTATCGGTAGGAGTCAGCCTGGTTATCGGTGGGAGTCAGCCTGGTTATCGGTGGGAGTCAGCCTGGTTATAGGTGGGAGTCAGCCTGGTTATAGGTGGGAGTCAGCCTGGTTATAGGTGGGAGTCAGCCTGGTTATAGGTGGGAGTCAGCCTGGTTATAGGTGGGAGTCAGCCTGGTTATAGGTGGGAGCCAGCCTGGTTATAGGTGGGAGCCAGCCTGGTTATAGGTGGGAGCCAGCCGGGTTAGCGGTGGGAGCCAGCCCGGTTAGCGGTGGGAGCCAGCCCGGTTATAATTGGGAGCCAGCCTGGATAGTGGTGGGAGCTATGGCTGGTTCCCCATGTGCTATTTTTGGGGGCTGTGCTTTCTGACTAGAGCTGACTAAAGACTCACCGATCAGAGTTAAAAAGCTCTCACATGATTACCAGATCTGCCCGATACCGACCTTCCTCATAACAGCGGTGTACAAAGTCCCCAAAGTTTTTCAAACCTGTAGTTCAGTGGGGTTTTTAAAACTTTCATTTTTTTTTTTTTACTTTTTTCAACCAGTCCTGGTTTTTAGTAAACACCCCAAAAATATAAACCTTTTTCTTCTTCTTTTTAATTTTTATTTTTATTTTCATTGTATATGAAGGTGATATTGTAAAGATGAATGAAAACATTTCCGCCGCTAGATTTTGTTTTATTTATTTTTCTCTTTCCCAGCGAGCTGTGAATTAAAACATTTTTGTGACACTCCAACAGTAGTAGATGTTTGTTACGATGTGTTTTGTCTGTCTGTGGACTGTAAACATACATACGAGCATGTTCCCATACATCTGTGCTCGCACATTGGGCTTCATATAGCCAGACGCTCTTGTGTCAACAGAGACAAAGTGCAGTGTGAAAGGTTCGGTTGGTTATGGGTAACACACTTAGATGCATACATGATTAGCATGTTCACGAAATGAGGGGGCTTCTCTGTAGGCCGGTCTCTAAAGGCTGGGGGGTTACGGAGCACAGATCTCAATGCTGGGACTGAGGGTCACTATTTGCACTTACATTAGCCCAAACATATAACACAGAAGAAAAGGAAAATATACACTATTATTTTTTTTAGGGAGTGAGGCAAAGTTTGTAAGCCGGCTGGCTCCTAACCTTTCTGGATTGTTTTACATAGCAGCAGCATTTTCCCTGACTCCTAAAAATAGCCAAACAGGTTGACTGCTGCAGAAATACCTGTCAAACCGTGGGCACACTGGCAGGATATTAGAGGAATTTATGCAGTGACCATTTGGGTAATAAGTGGACGCCCCATCAAAAAGAGAGAGCACTAGAGGGCATTGTAGCATGTTTTGCATCCGCCGGTTCCAGCAGTGATGTGCTCCTGATTTGATAAATCAACTTATTATTATTCCCTGAGCACCAGCTCTGATTTCTGCCTCTCCCTCGATTTCCAGCTCCTAGCTTTATTTCTTGTATTACTCTCTCATCTCCATGACTGTCTCACCCTCCCTTTCTTTTCCTCTGTCTCTTCCTCACATGCCTCCCCCCCCCCCCCCCCCCCCCACTGCCTTTCCCTGGCCCCCACTGACTTTCCCTGGCTGTATTCATCTCACATTTTTTTTTTTATCCTACACCTGTTTCTTGCAAAATGAATGCAACCCGAAGGCCGGGAGCAGATTGCACAGTGGAGGAGGAGGAGATACCAATACAATACAGAGCTGAAAGCTTCAATTAAGTTAATTCCTCCGAGGGAGAAGAGATCCCCAAACGGCATCCGAAAGTAAATGTCTGTAACAGTCTGAAGCGTAGCGGCAGAGGGTGCTGGAATTTATCTAATTGAGCAGCTTATTGTCGCGCAGGGTCAGAGCTGAAATCAGATTGTTCTCTGGTTTACGCCTGATTTATGTACTTTTTGAAATAGATAAAAAAAAAAATACATGAATAAGGCGCTGTGTGTGTGTGTGTGTGTGTGTTTGTATTTGTATGTGTGTTTGTGTGTGTGTATGTATTTGTGTGTGTGTTTGTATTTGTATGTGTGTTTGTGTGTGTGTTTGTATGTATGTGTGTTTGTATTTGTGTGTGTGTTTTTAAAGCTACCAAAACACAAGGGTCTGTAAAGAATAGCTAATAGTGCTAGTTCAGGAAGGCACGGATGGAAAGACATCCGGGAGCAGGAGGAGAGGATGGTTAACTAGTTGATTAATTGCACCCCCATTTTATTTATGTCTAGGGCCTAATTCTGCGTAGGTAGACCGAACCCCTCGGAATTAAATGATACAGATGCGGGGAATTATATAATTAAATGCAGTGGGTGGGAGTGTAGATATACCTCCCCCAACACGTTCTCAGTCTGAGATAACCAGGTGAGCGGAGTCTTCAACACTATCCAGACCACTCACATGAGCTCACAACCCCCCGCGGCGGGAGTTCCACCATAGATCTGGGAGTCTCTGTTCCTAGAGAACAATGAAGGTATCCATCTGGGGTGCAGTCAGAATCTACCAAACCCAGGATTTCAGAACTTTTTTTTATTATAGGAGCTTAGCCTTGTTTAGCAGATACATTACTTTACACCTCCTGTCAGCCTGTGGGAAAGGGTTTAGCACTTTGTGTTACTTTCCTGAGACCAAAGGAATAAGGGGTGGAGGGGGGGCAGAGCGAGGGGTGGAGGGGGCAGAGCGAGGGGTGAACGGAGCCAGTTAGGAAAGCTGGTCTCCTGCCTCTTCCTATGCATTATTTATAAGCCCTGATTTTACACCATTCCGCTCGCTAGTGCTACAAGCTGTCAGTAAATAATGACTGTGCATTATTTATAAAACAGGAGCGACACAGCTTCGGCGCACACACAGGCTCTGCTATTAGGGGGGGGGGGGGGGGCGGAGAGTGCGTTACGGTTAAATATAGACAGGACGGGTGGCTGACCAGGGCGCTGTGCCTGTGTGTGCAATTACTCCGAAAGGGCTCCAATCTCTCCTTACCTGCCTTGCCGGGGCCCAGCAGAGCCTCCCCTCTTATCTTCCAAGCGGGAGCAGCCAGCCAGTCATTATACCAGTTTAGGAATCTCATTTATGCCACCAAGAGATGCCTTTTGGATGTAATAACAAGGCAATTAGGCTTGTAAATGCTTTTTCACTCTCGGATCAGAGGCCTGGGTGTGGAGTGGCTCTCTCTCGCTCTGCATCTCTGGTAGACTGTATACTGAACCCTACGGGGGTAGGGAGAGATTTACTGATGGGGTATAACCCTTTCTTAGGCCCGTGGGTCTCAAATCATAATAAAATAGAATATGCAGCCGTGCTACATCACCTAGTCGTTGCTTTATAGATCTATTCACTTTACAGCCCCTGGGTTATAGTGACTGTATTTAGGTTCGCAGGTCAGTCTTGTGCAAGAGGTGTACCTACGTACATGAATCGCGTGGCTGAGCATACTTCTGATAAACTTGCAAGGACCTGGGGTATTAAGGGTAAACGGATTTCGATGCTGCAATTTATATATGTGTGTGTATGTATGTGTGTGTACATTTTTATATTTAGAACTTACATACATATGTAGGACTTTAAATGGACGGCTCCATCCCTGTGTGATGCGCTTATTTTAAAATGGTCTTGGCAGATTGCTTGGGGCTTTATTTCCTGCCAGAAAGCTGCATTGTAAAGGTGAATTTACAGAGACCCGTGGCAAAGCCCAAACACATTACGCCCTGTAGCGTCTTCAGTTATTTGACCGACGGCAGGTGTAGAGAATAAGGGCTGCTGGGAGGTGTAGAAAACTGTCAGGATGATTTGAAAAGGTTGGTTTAGCACCTCCTCTACCTGTGTTTCACTCCTTTATTGCCCATATCTCACAGACTCATAATGCCATCACTTGATACGCACTCTTCAGGATCTTACAGTAGCTCGGACAGTGCCCAGAATGAACACACATTCAGGTTCCCTGGCATTCTGGCGTTTAGAACGGTTTGACTCATTACAAAAAAAGGCAAAGACTCTTTCCCAGGCATTCAGTTAGTCCATCAGGAATGCTCATTGAATTGTACACTTAAATCATTTAGCCCCATTCCCAGGGAGAAAATGGCTGTAAAAATCACCGATTTTTTTAGTTTATTAACGTGTGGTCCATCTTTTACCCCGATTACCTTCCAATCGTTCTACCGTCCCCCCATATTGACGTGTGTTAGGTTTCCCACAGTCATGACTGTACTTAAAATTGTCGTCCTAAAAAAAATCTACAAAAAAAAAAAAGCAAGTGGTTGAAGTTCCCCAAAGTAAATATTTTCCAGAAACGCGTCGGCTCTCCAGCCGTTTTAACGTGCTTGCAGGCCTGTCTGATCTCATCCCCGCTACGAAATGTTGTATATACTTTAGCGGACAATTGCATTAATATGTCGTCTTTGTTTTCACCGCCTGCCACAGCCTGGACCAGACAAAGGTCAGTGTCGGTGCCGTAATCGCCTATTGATGTGTGATATTGGTGAGGCCATGCTTTCTTAACCTTATGGATTTTCTCTTGGTTTAATGCAGTAGGGTTTGATTAATCCTAGACGTGCAGCGTCACCTTCGCTGTTCAGCAAACAACGTGTGTTTGATACTTTTGCCTTTCAAAATGAATAGATCCAGAAAACAGTGCCTTTAAATGTGTCTGTGTTGTCTGTCTCGCATAACCTTGCTGGACTGTATGCAAACTGCTCACTGTCCACTGTACTAAATTCATTGACACAAGACAATGTCACAAATAGTAGACCGCACAGACAGATTTCAAGTTTATCTCCTAATGTATGCATTTTCTTGCAAGTCTGCTGAGACAATGGCGTGGGTTCAGCGCTGGCAGTTAAGCCAACTGATCACCTAGCTACCCCAAATGCCCCTGGGACCCCGTATGAATAAACGGGGCCAGGAGCTGCCACAAGCCCCCCCATTTCATAAACAGGCTAGAGGCTGGTCAAATGCTCCTGGACCCTTCTTATCAACAAATGGGCCTGCCACTGGGCCTCTCCATTTAATAAATGGTTCCACGCTACTGATAAGGCCTCCCTGCTTTCCAGCCAGCCATTGGATTTTTAAGAGGTTTATAGGTTCCCGAATCACTATAAAGATTAATGTGCAAGTATCTGCTTCGTTAAGCACATTTAGGTCATGCTTTTTAAGGTGGTAAGTTAACGGGCAAAAATGTATTTCAATTTTTTTCCCCCATTAAAGATTACTGCTCATCACTGAATCACTGTTTGAGCGGTAATTAGCGCGCAGTTCAGTTTTCATATAGCCTGCTTTTACTGCTTAACGACCTTTTTGTGATCATGGGCGCCAACGAATCTGCCCCTTTGTATAGATCTATTTCTATGCACTGTATCTACTACGCGAACCACGTGTATGTCAATTTAAGAAAACGGAATGGTCTGGCACGCAACGGTGGCTTGACGAAGACCGGTTGGGGGAAACGTTGCCTTTGGCGGTTACAGGATATATCTACCCCTTTTGGATCCAGTGGAACTAATTTGTAAACGTTTTCGCCTCGGCTGGTTCACACGCCAGCTGTCCTGGGCGTTTGGCTTAGTCCGTGACCGTGCACCAGTGGTTTGTGGTTTTCATACAGATTTGCCATGTTGGTTTAGCAGAACTGCGTGGTAGGCCGTGGCCGTCCCTAATTACCAGGTTTATTTATTTATATCCTGGGGGCGGGGAGAGCTCCACCTCCTTGATGCAAAATAAGATTCTGATATAAACCTTCCAGTTGCTAAAGGCTCCCTGTTCCTCCCCTCCACCTCCTTGCATCCCCCGCCCCCATTCCCGTCTTCCCGTGACAGTTTTATTGGCCAACGAGCCGAGCTAGAAGGATTGGAAGCTATTTACTGCGCCGGGGCCATGACTTTGGGAGAAGACAGTTAACATAAATTCCAATGATGGATCTGGGGATCAGTCTATTGAACCTGTGGCAGATACACTAAGATCTGTGCAATAACATTCTGCTTCCTGGCTTCTGCTCAGCACTGGGCTACATTAAATACACCTTATTTATAGCTCACCAGCGCTGAGCTGTGGATAAGAGCAGGCATCTCTTGCCTCCATCATCTAATTTTATGACGAGCATTAAAGCCAAGCCTATAATTTGCACCTTTTTATTCATTAGACTCTGGTGCAGCCATAAGTCAGGAAGGCAGAGGGATTTAGATGCAGATCGAGTAGATAAAGCATTGACAGACCAGATGTATTTTTACATTAGTCTGCCTTTACAATAGTTTATGTTGAGAGAGTGGAATATAAATTGAGTTATTAAATATGAAGCACTCGGGTACGGATGTCTTGCCTGCTGATTTGGAAAGGAGGGCGGTAATCAGGGAGGAGGCCAGGAAGGAATATCTCCCCCCCCCCCTTAATTTCTCCAGGGTCCGCGGGTAATTTTATTTATTTATTTCCCTCCTTCTATCTAATAATATCAGTCGTCGTAACGGCTTGTTTATATAGTATATCTGTTTGCAGTAGGACTTCATTACAGCCATTTAAATCAAATGCAATGGCTGGAAACCTTCTAAGCTTAACCAGGGTGTTGATTAGCACCCAAATCATTCTTCTATATAGGCAGGTACACCTATGTTATATACGTTTCTAATTAATGGTTAATGCACCCATTACATTTTTTTTTACTTTTAAAACAAATTCGTTTTTCTGTAGTTCTTTGAAAATCATTTAAGCGGGGCTTCTAAATTCCGTGACATTCCAATAAGGATGGGCTTGGAGAAGATAGGCAGGACTGTTACTATAGCAACAGCAATGAATATATTACACTTTTTTTTACTTACTGAAAAGAGTGATTTTCTTTTATCTTTTCCATGATACACTTTTATATACAAATATTTTTTGGGACCCTGCAGGTCATACTTCCCTTTTACAACATAAAAACCTAATATAATGCACTATTTACTTAATGTTACTATTAATAACTTGACTCTATACAAAGACCCTAGAGATTTTAGAGATTTCAAACTGTCCATCCAATTTTTTTTTTTACCCCTCCCTGAACCTCCATACAGCCCTTGTAAAGTCTCAGTACCTTTTTTTTTTAAATGTATTTTTTATGCAAAAAAAATGTGTATGAAAACGTCTTGTGCAACTTGACAGCAAGCTTGTTTTGGGGGGGGGGGGGGGGGGCTGGGGAGCAGAGGTTGGACAAATAAGATTTTTTTTTTAGTATTATTAAAGCTTTATGACTTTACCCTGTAATGCTAATCATTGCTCTTGCGTGAAAAATAAAAATATAGCACTTGTCACCCCTACACTACTCCAAGAGCTTAAGCCATGTGCCCTCTGGCAACTCTCCAGGCCAGCATAGAGGTTATTACTCCACTTAAAGGTCTGCATTTTATCAATCTCGGAAGGATGGAGGGCTGAGATGCTTTAACCGATATTTGAACCTGTAACCCTGCGGTCTGAAGAAGTAGCGACTTAGCAGCGTTGGCTAACGGCGCTCTCTCTCTCCCCCCCTGCTTGTCGCGGGTGGATAGCAGTTTGTTTCGTGGTGCCAATTTTGATTGTTTTTTTTTTTTTAAAGATCTAAATGATGTGAATTTCTCTGACACCCCCCCCCCCCCCCCCCACCTTGCTCCTGGGAGTCATCCCACCAGATGGACGGACTGTGCTCTTAGGTTAGCCGTTGTAATTTGTTGCCCCATGGGGGCCTGAAAGTTGCTCTTTTTAATTGAGTTCCAATCCCCATCACCTGAAAGCCCAGGCAATTAATGTCTTTATGGGATCAATCCTGTCAATGTGAGAGTTTATTGGTTTCTCTCGTGTGGTCTTGCTCCATCCCCCCCCCCCCCCCCCCCCAGTACAGTCTTCCCATGCAAAATATATGTATTTGCCTGCCTAGTGATGCTAAAATGGTATTGTACGCAAAGCTTTAGCTAGCAGTGATTTGTAATCTGATATGCACATTTAGACGCCTTGGGGAGATGGGATAATATGCCTCTAGCTCCTAATCTACCTGTTAGGGGCCCCGTGTAGTACCTCCGCTCCCAGCTATTAAACCAGATGGCAGACGCTCTGCAGGCATCAGGACGGCCATTAATTAATTATCTGCCATAACTGGCTGCATATCTCTTTCTCTTAGAAGTGGGGCGGTAAGGGTCCCTCTCCCGTTATGCTGCCATTACACACCTTGCAGACAGATATACAAAATACTGAACGTAAGGATCACCCAAAGAAAATAGCCCCTCTCCTGTGCCATCTCAAACCGTAATGGTGTACCCTTAAGCCCAAAGTAGCCGAATTGGGAAAAACTCTCCCATTCAACTGAACGGGAGAATTACATTTTTTTTTTCACCTCTGCTATTTTGGCCTTCGTTTTACAGTTCCTTTATCAATTCCCTGCCATGCTCTTTTTCATTAATAAAGCCCATAGTACATCAGGGCTTGATATCTTGCAAATGTAGCAGCCAAACTGACCAATTCAGGAACCAGCCAGGTTTACTTTTAGGATCCAGGACAAGAGTTTTTTTTGTTTGAGCCTGGATCCTACAGGTTTTCCAGCGTGTGCCCAAATAATCCAGTCCAGGAGTCACTGTGTATTTTACTTGCAGAGACTGGAAGTCCGGCCAGTGGTGCCTGTTAGATTTCCGCCAATGTTAAGGTGCCAGGGTGAGTTAACAGCCTGGAAAGATGGAGGTTATAATCGTGCTGACATACTAATCCTTTGGGCCGGGGTGGGCCGACAGCGCAATTAATCCCCTCAATCTGTTGATTAAGGAATTTCTCTAAAAGTCCTTCCGGCTTCGTAGTTAATTCAGTAGGAAATAGAGGCCAAGCCTATCGCATCCTCCTTAATTATAGAACCAACATAGGCTCCTCTTACCACGAAATGAGTAGGGCTTTTCCAAGGCCAGGCTAGTACCAGGATCGGCTTCTGTGATCCCGAACTGGTTCATTGGTTTATAACTTTTTTGACCTGTGGTCCCAGACTACCAGTTTATAGGTCTTAGGATAAATAAATAAAAATATATAGTATATATATTTAAATATCAAGTGCAGAACCCAATGCTGCTAATGACTCTAAGCCTTCTCTCCCAAACTGCGACGGGGAGAGGTGTGCGCGCCACGTTTATCATATGCCTGGATATAGGTGCAAAAGGGGATCATTGTTGCCCTCATTTGATTGAATGCCCTGCAGTTGTTGTGATGAGATTTCTCTGGGGGAAAAGCCAAGTCTTTCTGACTTCTCTGTGTGTAGACTTGTGTTTTAATAATTCCTCTGTGTTTATCATTCGGAGAGATAAAGTATGCCTCCTAGATTCTGTTTGGTGAAGGTTAGTCTCTTACTCATATTGATTAATGAAGGAATATAATGCCAGTCTGTGTGCCTAATCCACAAGCAGCAATGGGTTTCCCGAATGTGCCTCTTCCTAATTAATCCTGAAATCTCTGGCTGATGGCCCCCCCCCCCCCAAGTATCTGTGCTAGACCCTGGAAACATGCTGATATAGCCCTGTGTCTGTCTGTGCAGCTTCTCAGCGCTCCTCTGGGGGGCTTTAAACCTAGTTACTGGTAGATGTGGCATTTAGCATGTGGCACTTTGGCTTTCTCTGTGTCTCTCTAATTGCCCGCTGCTGAGAGGTGAAAAGGCCAGAGCTGCGGAAAGTTTAAAAAAAATAAAATAAAATGCACTTAAATGTCAACCCTTTCCTTACCAGGTGAGTACTGGGTCTTCTCGAGAGACCTATGTGCCTGCGGAGGACAGTATATTCTCCCGGACATAAAAGATGCTTCGTTGGGGTGTTTGATCTGCTGTGTTGAATATTAAAGATAAAGCTAGCAGAAAGTGTGGAACAGGCAAGCGCTAGAAGATATAACATAGGGTATGAATGCTGCACTGTTTAATTTATATAGATAGCAGAGTCCATTTTTATTTCCAAGGGGACTACACACTTAATTCTTTTTTTTTTTCTTCTTCTGTGAATGTGACAATAATGGCTTTCGGGTGAGCAGAGGGCACAGGATAAGAGGTCTTGTAAGAAGATGCATTATCCGTAGGGCTGTCTGCCCCAGCAGGGAGCTGCAGAAAGCTCCTAGCAAAGCACATAGCAAGAGGGAGGGGAGGTCTGTGTTGAGCCCAAAATCCCAGTTCTCCAGACGTTCCTTTCCATGTGCACAAGGACGGATGGGTTCGGTGCTGCGGAGGCCCCTGCAAGGCCCGGACTTGGATTTAGTGGAGGGGTTTACCTGCAGAGAGAATAGGAAAGTAAAACCAATTCTCACTGCAAGATGAAAAATGTACTTGCATACGCACCTGAAATGATCCGTCCTCACTTTCCTGGGTGCATCTTTTCACTGTGTCCTTTTTTACACAGTGATGGCAAACCTTGGCACTGCAGAGGTTTGTGAACCACGTGTCCCCCAGGCTGCATTGACTCATCCCAATCCCAATCGCAATGACCACAAGTCCGCATCGACCCTGGTCTGAGAATCCTGGGATATGTAGTTACAACTGCGGTGCCAAGGTTGGCCATCACTTGGCCGAACCATTTCAGTACCTTAACAGGGGCTATATTACTAAACCTCCCTCACAAGTACACGCAATCTGATTGAACCTCAGCTTAGTAGGACTCCCGCACTCCATCCAGTATGTACCATCCAGTAATCCTATTCTCGCCTTGCAGATGTTTTCCTGGGGTTATGCTAAGTGCCTTACACATTAAGGATGAGATAGGTTGACACATAGCGTCTTCGCCAACACATTAAGACCTCATTAGAGCCTGCTCTCTAACCATTTGACACCTTTCAATGACTGGTGCTACGAGTCGATACCCATATACCTTCTGCCTACCGGTTACATCCCCCGTGATTCAGTCGGCAATCACTGGGCCGCTATCGCCATCCACGATGATCCCTCTGACGTTTGTCACCCGTATATTAATTATTAGCTGCCAGGCTGAGAGATATGGTTGCTGGATGTAGAGATTTGTGACCTTGTAGTGTCCTCTACACCGGACTCATTAGGCTGAAAGACTAATTAGAGGCCCACTCTGGTGGTGTCGCTGCTTGGTCCATCCTGCCACAGATTTAAAGGGACGCCTTCATAAAAAAAATAATTATTTGTAATTTGCATGTAGAGAACAAAAGATCTAAAATGATTTCTAGCCCGTGTTAGCAGAATTACAGGCAAATGCTTAAATCAAGAGTTTACATGCTCCAGTGGTGTGTCCTGCTTATGACATCACCTGCGACTTGATATGCAAATCATCCATTTCCCAGTGAAACTAGTTCTTTTGGATATAAAGGCACATGTGATGTTTAAAACACAGCAACGCACAGTTTAATTTCCTTCTCATTTTGCGTTTCTGCTCACACAGTGCATAGATATAACATTTATTTTTCAGTCTGTACAATCGTGGTACAACCAGCGTTTAGGTGACGGGGTCCCTTTTGTCTTTCTGCTTCCAGAATGTCTGGAGTTGAATGTGTGCATCAGTTATACCAAGGGAATAACTATAAGCCACCAGGCCCCTGTGCAGACATTGCTGTGGGACCCCACATGATATTAACAGTACAAAACTTGTCCCCCACACAACTTGTCCGTTCCGTGGTCAGGGGGCCCTTAGGCTGTCGGGCCCAGCCGCAGTGGGGAGCCCCTGTGACGCCTTCCAGTTTTACCCAAAGACCTGTCTCTCGGGGCAGGCGTTTTTGGTTTGTTGGCCCGAGTTGTGCTAATGAGCAGGGCAAGGCTGTGTTAGGCCCTCTCCGGTGCGTACCAATTATACTGTAATTAGATCGAGGAGACCCAAACTAGATCAGAGCAGTTCCAATTACTGCTTTGCTCGACATCCCTTGTGACTCCCGCTAGCGTCCTCCTAACCCCGGCTCTTGTTTTATTCAAATAAATCACAGTTACGTTCTGGCATCAGGGAGGGAATCGCAGCTTTCTGGCTCCGTTACAAAGTCGGTCCTTTTAGAAATTTCCTCATCTTCCTCTATCAGGGGGCAGACATGTTGTTTAGAATCTTTGCTCCAATAGGTCTATCAGGGGGCAGACATGTTGTTTAGAATCTTTGCTCCAATAGCTCCAACAGGGGCAGACGTTGTTTAGAATCTTTGCTCCAATAGCTCTATCAGGGGGCAGACATGTTGGTTAGAATCTTTGCTCCAATAGCTCTATCAGGGGGCGGACATGTTGGTTAGAATCTTTGCTCCAATAGCTCTATCAGGGTGCAGACATGTTGTTTAGAATCTTTGCTCCAATAGCTCTATCAGGGGGCAGACATGTTGTTTAGAATCTTTGCTCCAATAGCTCTATCAGGGGGCAGACATGTTGTTTAGAATCTTTGCTCCAATAGCTCTATCAGGGGGCGGACATGTTGTTTAGAATCTTTGCTCCAATAGCTCCTTCAGGGGGCGGACATGTTGTTTAGAATCTTTGCTCCAATAGCTCTATCAGGGAGCGGACATGTTGTTTAGAATCTTGGGTCAGATGGGTGACGAATGAAGATCTGTCCCAACATTCTAACCATCATGTCCTCCCCCTCCCCCTACCAGAACGATTTGGAGCAAAGAGGACTCCATGAGGTTATGTTATGTTTCCCCCCCCCCCCCCCAAATCGGGGGTCTGCAATCTGCTGCCCTCCTGCTCCTGAAGAACTACAATGCTCTTTCAGCTAAGAGGCTGGCAGAGGAGTATGGGAAATGTAGTCCTGCAACATCTGGAGGGTCGGCAGTTTGCAGACCCCTTCCCTAAATGATGAGAAGGGGAAATTATTAAGATTATTATTATTAGTCTGGATTAGACTTCTCCGCAGCACAGAGCTGGATCCTTTGCAGATTTGCTTCCATGCTTATTGATGACGCTCCTTGCTGTGACATTTCCCCGTGAAAGGGTTAACATTGTTGTGCAGGCAATAAACCCGTAAGATTACTGGCATGAATAAAAGATGAACGAGCGCCGCAAGGTATCGCTGTCACCGCCTCCTGATCGCCGACGCCGTGGCAGGGTGCATGCAGACAGATTGCTAGTGAAAAGGCAGGGTCTGGATCCTGGTCTGTGTAATGCTGCCTCGCCTGCATATCCATCCGCGGCAGGATTCATGCATTAATTAGGCGTGTCTCTGGTTTATGATACCACCTTACGGCTTTGATATGCAAACGGCACGTGATTTCCCACTGAAGCGAGCTCATTTGCATACAAAACCAAAGGTGATGTCACAAATAAGTGACACTGATCGCAGTTTTCTCCTAAGCTCTATATTTGCTTCCAGTTCTGTAAACACAATATATAGAGGTCTGTATTGACAGGATAAAGTGATGGTGTCCCTTTAAGACCTGGCGCCCCCAAGCAGTCATTGCTACCTCGTCCTTCCTCTATTCCTGGATCTCTGCTAACTCTAGAGTCCCCATTTACCCTTCCCTTCCATGGACAGAGAGCACCCAACCCATTGAGTAGACCTTCTCTGCCTCATACAAAGGGCCCTTTCATGCCGTGTTAGCATCCCGTCAGATACATGCGGCTCAGCCCTGCGTACATGCCCTCTGGAGGTGTAAACTGACTGATTCCTTGTGCGGTTCATCCGTTGAAGCTCCGTGTCACACAGCCAGAGACCCCGGGAGCCTTGCCAGGCCCACACATTTTACACCAATACGTCAAACTCTCCCACAGACACAGAGCGAGTGGCGTGTTTCTGTCTGGAAGAGAGAGGGATGTCTGTTTGCTCCATGCATTTGTCTTTTCCTGGGAGCAACAAGAGCGGCTTGGAATAATAATCCAGACGTGGGAACTTTTATTTGATTTATTTTCCTGCCAACCTACGCCATTTGTATCCATTGATTAACCCTTTGCCACACAGCTGGCAGTGGCGTGGCACATAAAAGGGTGGTCATGCTTAAACACGCCAAATCGTGACGCTACCTGCATGTGTACCTACATATAAAGCAAACGCCCGATGGATAGCGTGAGGCGCCCCCACCGCTCCTCAACTTCCACGATGAGCCTGTTTTATGACATCACCTTGTGGCTTGTTATGCAAATTATACATTTCCTATTCAAAGCAGTTCATTTACATATCAAGGCAATGTCATAAACCGGAGACCCCACAAACACATTTAGAAACATAGAAACATAGACTGTGTCGGCAGATAAGAACCATTCGGTCCATCTAGTCTGCCCAATTTTTTTTTGAGTACTTTTATTAGTCCCCCGTTCCCGGTCTTATATCTAGGATAGCCTTGTGTCTATCCCACGCATGCTTAAAATCCTTGACTGTGTTTACCTCTACCACTTCTACTGGAAGACTATTCCATGCATCCACTACCCTCTCAGTAAAGTAATACTTCGTGATATTACTTTTAAATCGTTGCCCCTCTAATTTAAGACTATGTCCTCTAGTTGTGGTAGTTTTTCTTCCTTTAAATATACTCTCTTCCTTTACTGTGTTGATAATTTAAAATTCATTTTTCTCTTAATTTATGCATTTTTAATATACGATTAATTTTAAATGGACCCTAAAAATTTCCTATAAATTTTAATATGTATAGATCATTTTTCAGTGTTTTTTTTTTTTTTTTATGCTCTGCATTCAGTATAAACCATTCTAGGTGACAGTGTCTTATTTAAAAAAAAAACTTGAAACTTCTTTCGGCTAGACCTTCCTCCCCTCTCTCCCCCAAACAAACCATTGCAGCTACGCACATCCTGGTAGAATAAATTGTTGCACAAATGCCATAATGTTTGCATTCACAGGGGTTAGTTGAAGTCCGTTTAAGTATTTCTGTTTAGGATCCACGATTCTGTCAATATTCTAATCCTGCCACACTTGCTCCGAACGTCTCTCAGTCAACCAGGCCAATCAATGGATGGACTAATGGTTTAACTTCCCCAAATAATGGTAACGATTGGGTCGTGTTTAACACCGAATTCAGGATAATTGCTCTATATTGTCCCAGGAGCATGCAAGACAGACAGCTTTTCCCCTGCTGGTCGTAGCCTACGTAACTGTATGCATGTATTACTACTCGTACCATTTACATGTTTATATAGGCCTCCCCACAGTTTCTGGGTAAGCTACGCCAGAACAGGCAATGTCTCAGATGAAGTCTGTAGGAAAAGTAAGATGGCTGCCCCCAGCATTTTTATTTTGCTCATGCTGTTATAGGGGCGGCAGCTATAACTAGGAACTGTAACAAGGAAATGTTAGAAAGCACAATTTATAAATTTATTTTTAGAAAAAATCCTATTTTGCCACAGGAGTTTTAGTAGTGTAATTTCCCTTCCGAAGATGACAGGTAAATCTGGAACAGAAAGGGAATGCTATTTATATGTTTTTGTGTGTGTTTTTGTTGCCGATGGGAGGAAGAGCAAGCGTAAAAAATGTTTTTGTCAAGTTTGGCATTCTGTCTCCTTAATGGCTTGGAGCTCCCAGCATAAGGAGGCCTCTCGAAAATACCAGCAACCAGTCCTCGCGTAATTATTATGAGCAGTCTGTTCCTGCGCACCTGCTTCATTAGCCCTGCACATTAATAAGCGCGGCGATTCCACATGTGCCCTTCTCACGCCATAACCCCACGAGTGCCAGGCTCCGTCTCACCGCGCTCTGCGCACAGCTGTCGCTTCCAGTCAGCAGACAAATCACTGCTCCCCCCCCCCCCCCCTGCCTGCACCCCCCCTTTTCACCTTCCCTAGTAATACATATAGTCTCCTTGGTATATATTGTGTTTGGCACTGGGGAGGGGAGCCAGGAGACTGTATTTTATATCCCCCTGTTGTAAGTGGTTTTAACACCTTGGAGAGACATGATAGGAGATGTGTTTGGAGACGGCATAGAGTGATCTAAAAGAAAATAAACCCTGGGAGCTTTGTTTTATCTGCAAGACAGGGAAATGATAGCAGTGGTGGGGTTTATTTTTTTGTCAGAAGAGGGAAGACTTGTTGCCGTAACGGACGGAGATTTGACTGATGCTTGCAAAGGTTTTCCTGGGACCAGACTGTTCTACTACACACCCCTGAGAGCTCTCCCACTTCAATACAGGCCTTTTTATAGTCTATACTTGTCAAAATCTAAACGTTTTAAAAAATCTTAGTAGTCTTTTTATATTATTGTGGTAGCAAGCCTTTGCAGCTTTTAACATATCCAAATTTCGCCTATTTTACCTTGACGTGATATGTATTATTGTTCTATAAAAGCTGTCAACATTCCCCCTCCCCTAGCCCCAACCCCTTTTTTCTTTTTATTGTACCCCTTTTTCACCCCCCCCCCCCTAATTTGCAAAAAGTATCAATAAAAACTGATTTATTAAGAAAGAAAGAAAAAAAAAAAAAAGCTGTCCACATATAATCCTTTGTTTCTAACCTTCAATATCGGTTTGTGAACAAAACAAAGTAGAACACACATTGAAAGAACTAAGTAAGTCAACAATGTATTACAAGTTTAATGTTGTTCCTTTTCTAGAGTGTTTGGTCCGGTCAGCGGCAGCTTCTTGATTCGAGGTTTGCAGAACACTTACTCCGATGTGACGCATCGGCTGGTGTCAGGGGTGGAAATTATAATTTGACGCCGGGGCCCGTTACAAAACCTGTTTGTGAATTCTGCCTTGCAGGTCACGCAGACGGAGGCACTTTCCCCTTACATGTGTGATGAGGGCAGAAGGGGACCCGTCTGGGAGCCGGATCTCTTTGGCAAGCTCGATCAAAGCCGGCAGACAAGACCGTATAACACTGCGATAAAATATTTATATAATACACAAAGCTAGAGAGCTCTGCAAAGCCGTCGGGGAAATAAGCAAGTGTATGTGTCAGGGAACAAAGGTATATGGAAAGGAATAGAGGGGGGCGGGGGTTTGAGATCTGTGTTTGTGTATGTTGGGGGATTAATGGAATGAAAGGTGACCCACCCAGTGTCCTACCACCTCTTTCTCTAGGCCTGGGCCGCTGGGAGAAGCACTGTAATCTGCGTCGGCCTGACAAGGGCCATTCACCTCCAAGTAATGTGAAATCCCCGACTCCAGCGAATACTAGCGTTTTTCATAAAGCAGTCAAGCCACGTGAAGCCGCAAACATGCTACATGTACTGGTGTACAGGTTAGCTGAACACTAGCGAATAACGGGTAGGGTGGGGCCAAAATGCACCGATCGACCAAATTGGACCTGACGTGCATTCATATATTTTTATATAATATAATTATATTATTAGATTTAGATTAGTCCCCCCCCCCCCCCCTCCCAAAATTAATTTTACGTAAACGGTATCGGCGACATTAATAAAGCAGCAGGAAGGACTGGTGGAATGGGAGGATGTGGTGGCAGATTTTTCGTATGCCCCCTTTCTTTCTATTTGCTCCTGCATTTAGGGAAAGCCAGTCACGGTTGGAAAGCCTCCTTCTGGCTTTTATTACTGGAGATTTCGTTTGATGGGGGTGGGGGGGGGTAAATCGGGAAACAGCTTGGCCGACTTGTCAAGATCGTAGGGAAAGTCCCTGTCTCGCTTCGTATTGGCTTCATATGCTTTTTAAGGCCATGGAAGTGCATGAATGTCTTACTAGATCCGTACTTTGTATAGGACAAGGCTGCATATTGCAAATCCTGCAAAGCTAGAAAATCCCATGTATGGGTTCAGGTTACAGTGGGCAATGAGCAGTGTGGATTAATCTCCCATCAAAGGTGAAGGGTTAGCACGCGCATCAAGTAGCAGAAGCAATCTTCCCCGGCACGGACGCGATGAATCTCTCCGTCTGACGGAGCAGGCTGAGTAATGTCAAAGCCAGAGATTCGGGAGATAAAACGCTTTCCACACCCGAATAAATCCACCCCATCTGTGCGCAATAAGTATGTCAGGGCTTTGTCTGACGACGTGTACTCGTTTTGGAAGCTTTGGGAAGGCGCATCCAAGCACAGCAAGTGCACCCCATACACATGGCCATCCAACGCATTTCAAGTCTGCTGTTGATAAGGAAAAATTGAAGAATTTTTTTACTGGTTTTATTGTGGATTTGTATTGATTTTAGTGTTTTATAGATGAAATCTCATCCATCATAAGAAATAAACGAACCAATTAATTACGGGTTATTAAAACATATTAGAAAGCTTGCAGTTCTACCGGCTCTCTAGATTAAATGCTTACACATGCATTAAGTTAGAAATCATATCGAAAATAAACTGTTCTCCTTTTTTTTTTTTCTATCATCTGTTCACAACCATGCCGGTTAGACAGTTAGGTGCACTATATGATATGGTTGCATTTTTTTTTTTTAATTTTTTTATAGATAAGTTAATTGGAAATCAAAATAATAAATAAGCTATTTACGGAGGGTCTAGGACACTTCTTCGCCGCATCTTCATCGCTGACAGTTCAGCGCGGCAGTTAGAACACTGAACTGTCAGCAATGAAGAATAACGCGGCCGTTTGATCGCGCACCCGGCTATGTAAGAGCTGACAGTTCAGCGCTGAACAAATGTAAAAGTAAAACGAAAATACCCCCCTAATAAATGATTCCCCCCCCAAACCCCAATACTAAATTTAACCCCAATACTAAAATTAACCCATAAAACCCCAATACTAAAATTAACCCCCGACCCCTAATACTAACCCCCTAAACCCTAATACTAAAATTAACCCCGAACCCTAAAAACTAATACTAACCCCCTAAACCCTAATTCTAACCACCCTTACTAAAATAGCTAAAATAGTGAAATAAACTTACCTTTAGCGTTGAAATGTCCCGCGATGAAATCTCCAGCGACGAGCTGTCTTGTGGTGCAGAGTCGGCGGTGAGCGGCTGCGCGGAAGCAGCCGCGATGAAGTGTCCCATCCCCATTTACGGATATGTATGACAGCCTTATGTTCACCCATATTCATGGGTATGGCTTATAGAATGAACTGGACGATGACATTTTACAAGTAAAAATGCTAGAAATATTTGAACTGCGCCAATTAGCAAGCGCTAACGATATAAACGTAATTAATATTCGCTATTGGTAACTAGCGCTCAGTTTTTTTTATTTTTTATTGTTGTCACCTGCACCTCCTGGTCTGCTTTGAGCAAGGCGGGCCACGTTATAGAACATTGGGTGGAGACGTGGATTAGCATCCCGGCAGAAATGGTAGCCGAAAGCGTTTTGTGACTTCAATTTCAAACCGCGCCAAATACCGACTAACACTGATATTGGAGAACATGGAGAGGAGTAGGACGAGGTGCAAATTATTTGCAGAGAACGCGGCATGCAGCGCGCAGTATTAAATCGCTGCCTCTTTAATCAGCGAGGCGGAGATGGACTTTGCTCCCCAGAAGGGTTTTAATCACCGGCTTCTCCTTCTAAATGATTGTCTTGCATGTAGCTAATCTGGAAGCCGTGTAGACTTGGCCACTGGAGAGGCGTGCAGGGTTTTTTGTTTTTTCATCAGTCAATACACAGCATCATGATGTCTGGGAGATAAAAGGATAAAGAGCTTCGATTGATGCTGCCACCGCGGCAGGGAGTCAAACGCACAACCCTTTAACAAGCTCGGTAAAGTCCACTGGATTATGTTAGGGACAACAAATGGGCTTTGAGAAACGGGGGGTGGGGGGGGGTGGGGGGGGCGAGTTCCTGCATTAGGAATAGGTGATCCAACCATTGGTGTGCAAAATATTGTGCTGCACGCCAAATAACTTGGCTATTAAAGGACAATACAAATTTTTTTTTTTTTTAAATATATTTAATAATCTTCCTGGAAGGGTTAAAAAAAGTGTTCTCCTTCTTTCATGCATCTTTATGGATGGGTTTACTCTCGGCTCTGCCTCACAGATGAGGCAGAGCCTGGGGGGGGGGGGGAGAGAGAATTGCCCTGCTTGTCTGATTGTCGTCTGAGTGGATTGGGGTTTTTACCAAGGGGACCTAGTCAAGATCCTCCTCTGTTGATACTCTTTGAAAATGATTGCCTCTGTCTGCAGAGGGAGAGAGAGAGAGACAGTTGCCCACCTGAATCTGACCTCTGTCTCCCCTTTTTAGTTGCCCTTTTATCCTTTAAAACCCAAAACGTTCTGGGAGCCAAACGCCCGTCTTAGAGGACTCCAAATGCCATCATTAGCTCAATTCTTTAATAACCGATCGATTTACATGAGCCCTGAATGTCATGGCCCTAGATGATCGGGATTGTGTATTTTGTTTTTGTAGGCGTGAGGGGAAGAAGTGCAGAGGTTTCCTCCTTGGTGTTTTTTTCCAAGACCCCCAACTGCGTAGGCGCAGGTCCCTCAGTCATTAGAAGGCCGGATTAGTAACTGATGGATGCAATGTGCAGTTTAATTATCCGCACCCCTTGCGCTGGAGGTGTCACCCGGTCCGCCCCCCCTCGGGACGCCACTGCATGGCACCCCCCTAGTCAGTGGCACCCGGGCCGCCCCCCCCCCCTTAGTACGCCACTGAGTACGCAGTCTGCTTGTAATTCCCCTGCAACTCAACCCTTATCCTTTGCTGTGAATTTTTTTCAGATGTGGATAATTATTTACGTTGTAATTAATCTCTCTCTGCTTATGGAAGAGGGCAACTGATAGCTCTGTCTTATTTCACAGACTCCTTTGGCTCCCATTTAGTTGATATTTTTTTGCTGGTGCAGCATCCTCTCTGCCCCCCTCTGCTGCTTTGCGTCTCAGCAGAAGCTGCGTTCGCGGCGTCGGCAGATGCTACCGCCGTTTCGCGAGCCATTGTAAGGTTTGGAGGTGCTAGGCCTGCCAGGCGCCAGGTACCTCCCTGCCGACGACTGCTTTATCAAACACCCCCGGAGTTTCCAGTTCCACTGTCCCGGACATCTGTTTCATCAAATGATTAATTAGTTAGCGATCGGTTGGAAAGACTGTGAAAGAACATTCAGCAGAAATCTCATCGAGATTAATGAGTGAAAGTATCGCGGGCCTCAGGCATGCTCTCGAAGCTTATACGGGCGGTTGGGGGCAAGAACGGCCATTATTAAGTCAAGGCCGCAGTCAGCAGTGTAATAATGCTTTGTATAAATACAGCCAGGGCCGCCATTATGGGCCCACTTGCTCTTTCCTCCTCCATGAAGTGCACTTCTGTATTTCAACAGTCCCCAATTATCGGAAACATCTGGGATGCTCAACCACCCCCATGGTGGCTTTCCAGCATAGGCGAGGTAAACCACAAGTGGTGTGTTAATGAATGACGAATGCTCAGACAACCTTCAAGGGGAATACAATCCACTGCTCCTTGGATGCTCAGCTGGTCATGTAGTAATACTTAAATTATGTCAGTCTACAGTCCATCCACATGCCAGCTGAGCATCAAGGAGTTATCATTCCTGTCCTGTTACCCCCTACCTTGCTTCAAACCATACTTCCTGGGGCCTGGAGTGCATGATCGTATGGCAGTTGCCGTTATGGGTTAATGGCAGGTCACGGGGCTCGACAAGGCACAAATGACCCATTAATATTGTCCTTTTTATAGCCACTATGGCTCCGGTCTCGGTTTTCACAAATAGTTTGGTTGCTCAGCCTGGACTGTGGCTGGCGTGGCATTAATCTTGCTCCCGTGATGGATCCAGTTTGGCTGGCTATGCATTCTCGCATAGATAACCACAGCAGGCGTGCCAGATGTTACCCATTACTATCCAGGGCTTCTAAATGTTTTACTGCCGGCACTTAACTTTTTTTTTATTTATTTTTTTATGCGCTTGTGTATTGATCAGATACCTGGTTACAGCCAGCCCTGGTTTGTGGTGCCCCCTGCGTTTCGAGTCCGCAGTGGAGAACGACCTGACAAACGAGAGGTGACTGAGGGCGGATTAGTCTCTGAGGCTCCTGCCTATCTGTGCTGTGCCATCGTCCTGATTTGCACCTGCTCCTGACACGAGAGGCGCCTGCTTAGGCAATGGCACTGGAACAAAACGTTCCTGAATGACCGCTTTTCCTGTGTGTGCAGGAACTGTGCCTGCCGCTGTCTGCAATCACAATGCCTCTGTGTGTTCAGGCAGCACACACACACACACACACACACACACACACACACACACACACACACACACAAACGTGACCCATTCATACAGCCTGCGGCTCATCCTCCTAGTGAGTCACTGTCATTAAATCATCATTAGCTGGCAGTGCGCATTCACTCGACACCCCGGCAGGAGACTCTGGAAGCCAGAGGGGAGAAAAAGCGGTCACAAGCTGTACCCAGACTCCAAATATTCACCCTGCACCCCCCCCCCCCCCAACGACACACAGAGCGCCGCTAGCACTGTGACAGCGCTGGAGAAATACCGCTACATCTAGTGCTTGTACGAGAGATCTGAAGGTGATCCAGAAGGGCTGGTTACCTCTGGAACAATGAAGGATCCAGGCAAGGATAGGTGACATGGTTGCAAACGCTAAAAAAAAATTCCAATTTTTTTTTAGTGTTTAGAGATCCGTCATAACAAACCTGTGGGTCACAACCGTAATCACAGAGCCAGATCTACAAAACCTAAAGATCACAAGGGGAATGGGGGCACTAATTATTTAGTGGGGAGGTGGGTACAGCTAGTACATGGAGACCAATTTTTAAAGGGACCAACAAAAAGGACCATACAGCTTCATTTACTCCCCATCCACATCTGGGCAGGCACCTTAGATTACAATGGACAAGTAGCACACCGCATTGATAGAGCCTTCCATGGCCCTTTTGACCTTTGGCCTATGTAAGCGCTTAATGAACTATAAAGGACATGTAATTGTTCCTGCCTCCCCACGGCCCACCAAGCCGGACAGTGACCTGGCAGGGGTCACCGACCTTTGTTCAATATGTGATTGTAGTTCAGGGAGTTTATTGCTCTCATTAATCAATTATCCCCCATCCCCCCCCCCCCCTGTTAAATTCGATAACCTGCCCCTCCCACCAGTTGCTAAATATCCAGGCAGGTATTATTTAGTAAAATTATCACGGAAGAGTTTATAGCTGGATTGGTGACGGCCCAGAATATTATATTTAATTTATAGGTGTTATACCAGGAGGTACATTCAGTACTTATAAATAGATTCCTCTCAATCCTGGTTTGTGTACAGCAGGGGTAGGCAGCCTTCGGCACTCCAGATGTTGTAGACTACATCTCCCTTGATGCTTTGCCTGCATTACAGCTGTAAGAGCATTATGAGAGATGCTGTCCACAACATTTGGAGTGCTGAAGGTAGCCTTTGATAAATCCCAGGAGCCAGCGAGCCATGGCTCCTAAAAGGTCTAGGGCTGGCTCCTAACTTTTTTTTCGCCTAGGCAGCATCCTGTGACAGTCATTTCCCTGGCTCCTAAGAATAACTAACCTGGCTCCTGAATTGGTGTATTTGCTTTGGCATAGCTCACTCAGAATGGGTTGTCATTTAGTCAGTGATCTAATTGAGTGTGAGACTGTACTTAATGATTTGGGTGGATTTTTCAGATAGGCTCACAAAGGGCACCTTGTGTTAATGTGTATTCTTTGTTTAAATCCGTATATTCACAACATAATTTCAAATAAACATTGCATTGGATCCATTTGAGCCTATCGAGCTATTGGCTCTTGCGGTGTTGCAATCATAGAAGCATTAGAACGTGTCAGCAGATAGACTATTCCATGCATCCACTACCCTCTCAGTAAATTAATACTTTCATTAGTCCCTGGCCTTATCTTATATCTAAGATAGCCTTATACCTATCCCATGCATGCTTAAACTCCTTCACTGTGTTAACCTCTACCACTTCTACTGGAAGTCTATTCCATACATCCACTACCCTCTCAGTAATGTAATACTTTCATTAGTCCCTGACCTTATCTTATATCTAGGATAGCCTTATACCTATCCCATGCATGCTTAAACTCCTTCACTGTATTAACCTCTACCACTTCTACTGGAAGACTATTCCATACATCCACTACCCTCTCAGTAAAGTAATACTTTCATTAGTCCATGGCCTTATCTTATATCTAGGATAACCTTATACCTATCCCACTCATGCTTAAACTCCTTCACTGTATTCACCTCTACCACTTCTACTGGAAGTCTATTCCATACATCCACTACCCTCTCAGTAATGTAATACTTTCATTAGTCCCTGACCTTATCTTATATCTAGGATAGCCTTATACCTACCCCATGCATGCCTAAACTCCTTCACTGTATTAACCTTTTAAAATAGAAGAGGTTCATACAACTTTAAATACATAATTATACACCCCCCCTCAGTAAAAAAACACTGTGCAGTAAGTGTGGTGCCAAGTAGCGCTAGTGATGCAGGGCTGGTGGTGCCAAGTAGCGCTAGTGATGCAGGGCTGGTGGTGCCAAGTAGCTCTGGTGATGCAGGGCTGGTGGTGCTAAGTAGCTCTGGTGATGCAGGGCTGGTGGTGCTAAGTAGCTCTGGTGATGCAGGGCTGGTGGTGCTAAGTAGCTCTGGTGATGCAGGGCTGGTGGTGCTAAGTAGCTCTAGTGATGGAGGGCTGGTGGTGCCAAGTAGCTCTAGTGATGCAGGGCGAGTGGTGCCAAGTAGCTCTAGTGATGCAGGGCGAGTGGTGCCAAGTAGCTCTAGTGATGCAGGGCGAGTGGTGCCAAGTAGCTCTAGTGATGCAGGGCGAGTGGTGCCAAGTAGCTCTAGTGATGCAGGGCGAGTGGTGCCAAGTAGCTCTAGTGATGCAGGGCGAGTGGTGCCAAGTAGCTCTAGTGATGCAGGGCGAGTGGTGCCAAGTAGCTCTAGTGATGCAGGGCTGGTGGTGCCAAGTAGCTCTAGTGATGCAGGGCTGGTGGTGCCAAGTAGCTCTAGTGATGCAGGGCTGGTGGTGCCAAGTAGCTCTAGTGATGCAGGGCTGGTGGTGCCAAGTAGCTCTAGTGATGCAGGGCTGGTGGTGCCAAGTAGCTCTAGTGATGCAGGGCTGGTGGTGCCAAGTAGCTCTAGTGATGCAGGGCGAGTGGTGCCAAGTAGCTCTAGTGATGCAGGGCTGGTGGTGCCAAGTAGCTCTAGTGATGCAGGGCTGGTGGTGCCAAGTAGCTCTAGTGATGCAGGGCTGGTGGTGCCAAGTAGCTCTAGTGATGCAGGGTGAGTGGTGCCGAGTAGATGGGAGCTGCCTTGCAGAAATACTCTGAAATGAATGATTTAACGCCCTCTGTCTAGCGGAATAGCAGGAATTCAGACGGATTTTGCCATGTCCGACCCTGGGATAACTGGCACCGAGCTGAGCAGGCAGAGTGCTGATGTAGCCTTCCTTCCATTGTGCGTTTAGAGCCAAGCTGCGCGCCTGGGGATTTTCTATCACCGCTCAGCTGGATTGCTCTGTAGGCCAGCTGAGCAAATGTTGAGAGATGCGGTGGCAGCAGCTCTGCGCAGTGGGCTCTGCCTTTCCAGTCACGCCACGCTGCACACCATTAACCCTGCTGTTGCCAGACACCCTTGGGTTATAACAGCAGACGCCTAATTCCCCCAGAGTGCTCTGGTGTCCGTAACTGGAGTTCTTGCACTTTAAAAAGTCGCTGTTCCAGACAGAATTTGCTTGTGTTTTCATGGGCCTGGCAGTTCGGGAATTAGGCGAGCACCATACTTGCACAGGCTAGTAAGGTTTCCAGCCAGCCCCATGCTGCTTTAAAAGCCCAGCGCATGATAAATTGACAAGGAACACTTTTATTGCATTGCAGCTTGAATTTTGGCTAATGACAGGCATCTGTTCCAGCCCATGGATGCTGCCTGTGGTCCCCAGACAGTAAGTATCCAAAAACCTGTATTTAGATTTATAGAGAGAGAGAGAGAGATGCAGGCTAGCTGGGGTTAATGTTACATCTATATCAAGGCAGATACCCCTTTGTAACTAATAGAGTGGGATAATAACTTTAGCCTCGTTTTGAACCATTATATGGAAAGGTTAGTAATACATTTTTTTTTCAGTGGGAGAGAGGGAAGCAATTTGCCACTGCGTTTATTCTTACGAGCACTTCCTGTTGATGAGCCGATGGTAGCATTAGCAGGAAGTGAAGAGTGCCGAGGAAAAATGCCTCCCTCAACCACCCAAAAAATAAAAATCCCTATACATTAATTTCATTCAACGTATGAGACGTTTTGCACGTCTAAGTAATATTACAGTATAATTTAAGGAGAGAGAGCGCAGTGGGCGAGTGCACACGTGTAGAATCTGTTCAACTCTCGCTTGCAGGGTTAACTCAATCCTTCATCCCAAAGAGAATACTACTGAATTGGGCACCCCCCAAGGCGTGCTTTAACATTTATTTATGTACGTAGTGCTTGGGACAGAGCATAGAAGGGATTGACATAACTATGTTCTTATTCTGTCGAGATGCAAGTCTCCAATGCGACTCCAATTACCTTCAGCCAGCTGGTGAGACTGGCGTTCGTCCTATCTACTGAGACACGCTCACTCACCCTTCCCTTATCACATATTTCAGTATTGTAGGGTACCGAGGGGGGGGGGGGGGGAGGCTTTGTATCCACTGTAAGCAGCCATATGTAAATCCCCTGGTGTTTGCCTTATTTACATTATTCCTGTTTTCACTGGATGAGGGATGAGGAAGCAGCTGTTTGTAACCTGTTAACTGCTGGACAAGGCAAATGATTTGAAGCATCTCTTGATCCCCCTGGCTGCTGCCAGGGATCACGGCTTTGAATTGCAGAGCACGGGGGGTACGGCTTAGTCTATCAGCTGGTGTCTTATTTTTAAGCTCCATGGGACTGAACTACATCTGCACCAGCCAGTCTGCATCAAATGGAAACGATGTATAAAAACGTTTATTAGAGCTGGTCTGATGTTGCAATATCCAAAGACCCCCAGGAGAGGGCACATGTTCCTATCATGTGACTGGTATGAGAGGATGTTGGACCCTTATGGACTGTAGGACTCTCTACTGCTCCTTGTTAATTCCTAACATCTTCCTCAGCCTGCCTTCTTACTCCCAGACTGTATCCTCCTAGACCTTTCTTTTCAAACTGCTCCGTTTGGCCTCTCTACAGACGTGGGCCTAGTATGCAAGTCATACAGCTGTACGCTTGGAATCCTTCAGGTACAGACGGTGGGTGGAGCTTCAGTAAGGTCTATTTCTTGGAAGAAAGTGGCAGTGGTTAGAAAGTGAGGTTTATAGGGTTCAAGTAACAACATAGTGTCCAAATATTTATTGTAGCAATACGTAAACAAACAAAAAAAAAATGAATTTATGTAACAAATTCTTGCATTAGGTCCGTTTTGGGGATTCATCCCGCAGTATATGGAAAGCTGTCTAGCATTTATAAGAAGTGTGTAGTGATCCCGTTCAGCCCATATCTCACTCATCCTCGAACCCCAATTAGACTGTAATCTCTTAAGAAGAACCAGGTTACCATCTTTTAATTTTGTTTAAGTGCTCCAAAATGTCAGCTTAATTCAAACACCATTGTGATGTAGATGCAGAATTAAAGGTACACTAAATCCATCCCCTGCCCCCTTCCTCTTCTATTACTCCTATAGAAGCACAAGTGAGATGTTCAGAGTTCCTATAGGGAGGATGATTGCGGCATATACCTTTTCAAGGTACACACCATTTTATGCAGGACCGATGGCCACCATCCTGCCCATAGACTGTTTACTATCATAGGGAACTTCAGTTTTACATATAATCAGCAAAGGGGAACCCTTACTATGTCCCCTCTCCTTATTAATTGCAAGAACCAGGGTCGCTATCTCTCCACTAGACCGTCTGCTCTGACTGGCTCAGACCGATGCAATCGGCCTCTCTGATTGGCTCAGTACGCGCCAGTACACACATCCATTTAGCCACAGTGGAGAGGCCAAGCTATTGACTAAAAAGAGTTTGATTGCAAGCTTTCAAGATCACGGTGCTAGGTCCCCCTACTAAGAAAGAAGAGGGAGGCACTCTGTTTATAACTTGCTTCTTTCCGAATAGCATCCCTTTTGCTCCAAGCAAAGAAGGAGATACAGTGTGTACCTGTGATTACACAGCCAGTGTTGCAGAAAACTGTAATACTACCCAGGAACATAGAGGGTGAGAGACCTGCCGGAGTGAGCTAGGAAGCCCGGGAGTGAGCTAGGAAGTCCGGGAGTGAGCTAGGAAGCCCAGGAGTGAGCTGTGTGATGGACTGAGGTTGTGGCAGGATTGACTGGAGGTGACAGACTTGAGTAAGTGTTTGACACCATCTGACTGGATGCATACCAGGAATTTGGGATTCTCCCCCTCTCGGCTAACCTTCGACACAGGGAGGCTGGTACAAAGCCTCCTCTGTTTCTCTTCAAGCTTGCTCTGGGGTCAGGGGCAGCTCTGTCTCACACTGATAACATATAGGTCTCAGACAGACAGCTCAGTAGATCAGCCTTTTGTCCTTTCGCATGGGAGAGTAGAGATCCTAAATAACAGCAGACTGAAATATCATGCAAGCTTTGTTCATTTTACTCACATTAAATGCACTACTCAAATATTGGATGCAAGGTTGTGGATACTCAAAGGATTCAGCCAGCTAAACGGTGTGCTATTCATGCATTAAAAAATGATCTCGGTTTATGACCTCATGATTATTCATTTGCATACTAGGCCACAGGGTGATGTCATAGATGGGCGACACCTTTTTTTTCTCTCTCTGAAGAAATTAATTTGCTTGTAATTTAGCGATCACAAAGCACAGATCATCTATTTTCTACATTCACAGCACACACCGTGTTTAGGCCAGGCAGTGTATACTGGCACTGGTACCAAACTGCCCCCCTTCTGTCCAAATATCTTACAGTGCAAGGATCCAAATGACACCGATAAATCGTCTTTTTGTCAAATGTGAGGTCTCCTGTTGGCGATTTTTTGTTTTGAGAGGGGTGGGGGGGAGGGAGGGAAGCACAAAAATCAACGCCGGGAGCAAAGCCGTGATCTGTAGCAAAGGCGTAGATCAGAGCACAGTCAAAGTGGTTGCATTTTACAGGTATATAGTGGTACCAGATCCATTTACTCCATTGTCACTTGTCAAGGGATTCTGGGTAATGCCTTGCAAATGCCCAAGTGCAGAACAATGGCCTTTTATAAAATGTATTTATTATGCTTCGTGTTCATTTTGTATGGCACAGGAAACATTTTAAATGACGTGTTTGTTGGATTCGCCGTAAGTTCTTTATGAGTAGTCTGAGGTGTTATTGGCTCCCCTTCATCCCCGAATTAGAAAACGCTGCTCGGCAGTCTAATGCATGGATCCTAATCTGCTGTTGTGGCGGCTAGGGGTGAGAGGTTGCGCACAGTTCAGCTGCCTTGACAAGACAGCTCTCAAGTGCAAGAGACTGGGGAGGGAGGGAAGAGTAGCCAGTTCAGTAAGTGTGGGGGAGAGAGGAGGATAGTAGATTGGGTCAGCAGGGAGCTTATCTGGATTCCACCATTAGTGGTATATGTGGAGAATCAGGAGGGGGCATAGGTTCAAATACCAGTTTAGAACTGGCTCTAATAAATGCCTGTGGGGCTGATTAACGTTCTTAGCATTTGAAAGGATTACCTAACCTTAATCCCAGTTATTTATGTAGTGTTAGCCTTCAGTACATAATATAAAGGGTTCAGGGGGTGTAACTAGAAACCACAGGGCCCCAGGTGCGAAAATTGCAGCCCTCCCTGACTTCACAAAGCAGTGCCACCTTTGCCACCAAATGGTTTACCAGTGCCATCCTTGTGCCCAAACAGCCAGTCTGTGCCATCCTTGTGCCTCTCCCTCCATTGCGGTGTACAGACTGATCCAGCAGCGAGAGAGAGTAGAGATTATCCGAGATTATCAGTGCCGCAATCTGCGCGTGTGACCCACAACATGCATGATCTGTGTGTGTGTTTTTTTTTTTTTTTTTTTAAAGTAAAAGGGATTTGCAATAAAAATAAAAAAAAAATTGGAAGACAGGGGTTTAATGGATTCAAGAAATGCCGGATAAGGCTAACCGTTGTGTTTTTGGGAAGTAGCAGAGCACTAGGGCAATCCAGGAACATTCGTTAAGGAAAAATGTATTCTGTGGAGATGGCAGTAATATAAAGTTGCATACAGATTTGGGGAAATGCCTGGCAAGATGGAACCAGCAGTTACAGAGCTTGTGGTGTGTTATCCCCCTGTTGCTATTTCTCTGTATTACCTCTCACCATTATTAAAAATATCTATCCTTTTGCCTTAGGAAAGAAGGGGGGGGGGGGGGGGGTTTAGGTGGGTGACTTAATATTAATAATTAATAAACACAATTTTGCTAATATTATCTTCCTACCTCCTTAGGCAAGGCTGGGTGTGAGGGATTACATTTTAGATTAAAGCTATAAATTATTAAAATGGATGAACATGTATCTGTCCACCTGCTTGAGGGGGCTAAGAGATGCATTTCTAAATGAAAGTCTCTAGTGTAAAGAAGGAAAACTTTGGGCCTTCATGGACTCTATACACCTGTACGCTAAAGCTTGAGGCTGTGCTACAAGACTAGTTCAGAGATAGAAAAGTGGATCACAGACATTTCCTAAACACTGACCGTGTCATTGCTGTTTGAAAACGGTGCCTAAATCCTGAAAATTACAAAGTTTCCATCAATGCATCGTCACAAAATCAAATGGCACACTGACCGCAGTCTGTTCCTTCATATATCTAGGGATGTGGCTAGACCCCAATCTATCATTTGGCCTCCACATTGATAAACTCTCATCAAATCCTTATCCAAAACTACGTGCCCTGTACAGAAACAAATCCTGCCTAAACCCCAAAGTAAGAAAACTGCTAGTACAACAAATGCTAATGCCAGTCATTGAATATGGGGAGGTAATGATTGCGCCACCAGCACAACTTTGTACATTTAACGAATTCTGCCGTTTAATGCTACAATGTAATTGTTTGATTAACCCTGGTGACATGTTAAGAACGCTAAACTGTCTACCGCTAAAATCCAGACCAATATACTTGAATACAGAAAGAACCTGTTATAACGGCTGACTATATTTCACATTTTTCTTAGCTGTCCATGTTCACTGTTAAATTTGTGTATTTTTAATAGTTTTTTCTTGCATATAAGACACCTCTCCGCCCCAAACTTTGGATATTAATTTCGGGAAAAGAAATAAATATAAATACAAGACAACCCTTCAGGAAAAAAGTTTTACTAGTAAATATTTATATACATGCAAACAGTTATTTAAACATATCTGCATATCCCATACAGGTCTGCAAACCGCCCCCCCCCCTTACAAATATACACTCTGCTATCTTCAAAGGATGCTGGGTAGGAATATGCAAACAAGTACAATGATTTCCTTTTTCCTCCCTATCCACTTCATTAATGGAACGGTTGAATATTGAAATCCCTGATTGGATGCTTGTAAATTATGGTGCCTGATCTTGGTTATGGCCCTCTGCTGAGAAGGTGTGTGTGTGTGTGTGTGTGTGTAAAGAGGACAAGAATCTAATGGCTAATCATTAAATCACTAATGCTTCCTTGATCATTAGGGTTTTAAATCAAATAACTGTGACCTTTTCAGCACCTTAGCTCCTAACCCAATTAAGACTACCAGGCAATAAAGACTTGAAAGAGCTGAGATGCCAGATGGCCTGACCTTTGACATCACTGTGGTTGAGACTCTGCCCTTCGGATCCTGACTCCGTGACCTTTGTAAATCTTTAAAGCCTGTTTTTGATTCTTTTTGTGGAGGTCAGAGGTGGGGTTTTTTTCTTTTCTTTTTACGATTATTTGATCTGTCTAGTTGCAGCCTGCCAGCTGAATCTGCTCTGTGCCATTTCTGCTTTGTAAGGGTGATGGCAGTATGTAATGTGTGTAATGATCTGTTCAGAGAGGGTCCTCACTACATGTTTCCTGGGGAAGGGAGGGGAGAGGAGATGGCAGGATTTAATCTTGTGCAACATTCCTTTATCACTCTGCACATCTAATGTTTCTTCCAGACACCTGTTCCCTGTCAGACAGCCACCCAAACAGGATTTTGAAATGGGCTGTGGAGTCAGACCTACCAGCGACAGATTGGTTAAAAGATAATTTTTTGTTTGTGTGTTAACGGTTATTCAGTAGCGCCTCCTGTCTGCCACAAGCATTTCCTAAAATTAAGTCTTATTGCACCTTGTATGGAAAACAAAATGAACATGTTTGCATGGGACTGCTTTCCAGCCCCAACCATTCTCACTAATCCTTGAACATGACACAGTCCACTCTTTTTTTTTTCACTTCTGATGGGCTGTTCAGTTTGTGTTTCATTTAGAGGTGTCCCTGGTTTATTAATGCATTGTTCGTTTTATAGTGCCGTGGTGTTATTTTACCAATGCATTAAAACTAGAGACAATAAGAGAAATAAGTGTGTGTGGTGGGGGGGGGGGGGGGGGGGGACGACGACACGACCTGGAGGTTTCCTTTAATAAAAAGGAAATAACCCCTGACCTGCATGTAAGAAGCTGAAATATTGGACCAGTTGGGATGATGGGTGGGCAGGCAGCTTGGAATCTTGGGTCAGATGAAGGAAGATCTGGTCCAAGATTCCAAAAAGCATGGCCAGCCACTCAGAGACCGACATGGTGCATAAAACAGCCCAATAAGGTGGGTTATTTCTTTAATTAAAGCATGTCTATATAAACAATTAAAAAAACCAAAAAAACTTTCTATTGTACAGCTGTCCAAGGGCTGTGCGTATGTATCCGTGCATTGGTAGTCTACACTACCCTTGCAAACATGTACGAGTAGCATTCTAGCTACGGCTCCTTTCATACGTTTAGTAATGGAAAGTGTTAAGCGTTAGCAGGTGACGTGTCTCGGATGAAATAGACATGCGGGTTTGATACCAGCACCGTCACTTCTCAGGGCCAGAGGTTAGGGAAAGGTGTGATGGGCTGCCAGATGGATGTCCCCCCGCACTGCGTGGCAGGGGCAAAAAGGTGCTGATTTAAGCCGCCTTGACATCCATAGAGTCTATCTCTCTCACCCCCCTGCAGAGGATTAGCAGTCAGGGGAGGTAGAGCTGTTTGTTGTGGAGCCGCCGAGATACAGGGAAGTGGTAACATTTCTGTAATCACTGGAAGGGAATGTGCAGTGCTTTAGTGGGAGAGATAACAAACCAGCAATCTGCTTCCCTCTCAGAGCCACCCTCAGCAGCTGATAAGCCAGGGCACTGAGCAACTGAGTGCCATCTGCCACTCGCAGGCCTATTATTAATCCTCCACGGGCCAACTTAAAGGCTTACTGTACTCTTATCACGTGGGCCTGCTTGGAGAGGACAGGGAATTCTGGGAGATCCCAGCATCCCCCAGGGCCTGCTTAGTATGTCATGCTCGCGGTGTGTATATATATATATTGCAGTTTACCCCCATCAGGTTATGGTAACTCTGCCATGCTGTGAACCTAGAAAATCTAATCATACCAGCACAGGAGCATTCAGAAATTCCCCTCTGTTTAATCTTGACCCACAAGGGGGGTCACCCACTTTGAAGCATGTTACCCCCTTTAAACAGACAGAAGTGGATCGTAGATGCTGTGTGCCCCTGTGGTCATCAGTGTGTCAACATTACCATTCCCGCTAAGAATCGATGAGCCAAAGGATATATTCCCAGAAAATCTGAAGGAAAAGCAAAAAAAAAAAGAAAAAAAAAAAATCAAAATTCTCCCCCTTTTTAAAGGTCATTAAATTAACCATTCTTTGTGCAAACTGACCAAAGCCATTATAAAATGAAGAATAACAAGTGATGCGCTTGACCAGCTCGATGGTCACTTGGCGCAGTTTATTTCCGTCGAGCATAATGACTGTGTTATCAGGCGGTGCGCAGGGTCTGTGCTTGGGCGCCCTCTTATCAGTGATATAACAGTGTGTTTGGATGGGCTGGTAATGGAGGGTGCGTTAATCTAACAGACGTGTTGGTTCCACATCAGAGCCAAGTGGGAGGGGGGTGCGGATACCTCTTGGTATTCCCTCCGTGGGCGACTGATGTTGATGGGCTTGCACTATGTCAGAGATGCTAGCAGAGCTATAACCTCTCTCTTGTTCTGGGATACGTTGAACACCTCCTCTTAGGCTGGAGCACTGGTCTGTGACTCCAGCGAAGGCCTGTTGGTGTGGCTGAGCATCCTAGGAGTCGGCATTCACATGAGCGGTTAATGAAAGGGGTATGGTTTATGGCGGAGGGACGGATAGCACCGCGCACATTGTCTCGCACGCCCCTTATAGCCTCCCCCGGGGTCCCCCCCACCCTTGGGGTAGATGTGCCCTGTGCATGACACTGGGTTAGAAAGGGGTTAAACACTCTTAGGGCAGAGACCCCCCCCTCCCGTGTGTCAGAGAGAAGCCAGATTGGTTTGTAATTTGTTGCTGAGGATTTGGCGTTTGTTCAGCCTCAGGGTGATAAACTGAATTGGATGCTATTGGTTTTGCCTGCAGAAGGTGGATCTAACACCAGCTGCGCCCCAGACCGCGCCGAACTGTGCATCAGCTGCTTAACCGGGCCCGAATTAACCTCTTCCCAGCTGGATATAAATTGCTTTCGTTACCTTACACTCCTTTATCTCTCTCCCCCTTTTGGGGGCTCCACGTCTTCCTGCATACTTTCCCCATCAGGGCTCATATTGTCTCGGTCAGTCTCCTGCAGACTCTCCTCCCTCGCCCTGCCCTATCTCCCACACGGACCCTCCGGCTGCTTGGGAGTATGGGAAATGTAGTCCCCCTATAGCTGGAGGGCTGTAGTCCCTGCTCTTTCTTTTATTCCTCTAATTTACTAATGACTCTGCTCCCCTCCTACCCTCTTCTCCACACTGTCTGTTACAAATGTACCATGCACCCATCCTATTCACCTATCTCTGCACCTTGTACATCAGTCTGGCTCCCTTATATCTGTCATTTTTATTCTCATTATTCCATGATCACACTTCTGTGTGTCTGTCAATCCCTCCTCATCTCCCCTCCCCTCCTGCTTACTGGATGGTCATGAGCCTTTTAATCAAGGACTGGAAATTTTGCCAAATTACCTTTTAATTGGCATATTGGTTGGAGGAATCCTTCAGAGAGCACATCAAGCTCATTACCCTTCTGCCCTGACCGTAATGGGGTCCCTGGGTATAGAAGCTGGTGGAGGGGAGCGGAGGAGACGAAGGTGGTTCTTATACCGGATTCTTAACCCCTTCTTATACCGGATTTTTAACCCCTTCACTGCAGTGTGAAGCGGCATTACGAGCTATCCTATTTGGAGTGACCTAGCCCTATTTTAATACTTAAAAGTTCAACGATTATATAAAAAAAAAAAAGGGGGATTTATTAAAGATTTAATATGCTTGTTATAAGTGTGCTTACCGCTTTTGCTCGAATATAAGATGCTGTCCCCCCACCAAACTTATATTAATTTAGGAAAAAAAATAGCCTCAATTAAAGACGACCGTATATATGTAAACTGTTTTTTTTTAAATTAATATTTATTAAAAGATGCATTTCTTGATTATTTTTTTTTTTATCCTTTTATTTGACACACTGTCCCTTTAGAATTTGCCAATCTGCACCCCCAGACTTTCCCTGGTGTCTAGCGGGGAAGCCATAGGATATCTGTGCGATCCTTGGTGCCCACCACTTCTGCCTGCTAACGCCGGGAGGAAGTGTCAGGCACCCACCATGGGAGGATGTCTGTGTGCAGCGCACAGACATCTACCGGCTGCCAGAGAGGAGGATCCAGGTCTCCTGCAGCTTTGCTGGGGACATAGATCTTAGTCTTATAATCAGACCTCTTAAGTTAATGGGGGGGTGGGGGGGGGGGAAGGGCGGGGGCAGCCAGGGAACTGGGAGGTGGGGTTATATAGAACAAAAACATTGTTGGCATCCAGAACATGTCATCAGGTTTGCAAATTCACAGCTGCATGACTCTAAACAGGGAGCGGCCATCTTGATTTCTATGCATGCCTTGGTAGAGGCGTTCTGGTATTTATTTTTACTGGGAAACCCATTGATGGTGGTAAGATTTGTGGCTAAGCAACACATTAACGTGCTGATATCTTGGGTCATTGGATGCCATAGACTGCAATCAATGTAATTAAGAACACTAAGTGATCCATCACTGAATAGAGCTCAGTATTTTAGGTACTTTTTTATAGGGAGAGGGGTGCTGCTGTTATGTTTATACACTGGTCGGGGTCTTTCCATAATGGTTTGTGGAGTGACCGCACCTGATTTAGGAATGTGATCCCAACTTTTGGGGTGTATAGTGCATGATACATTTTTCATTTTTATTAGGACCCATAAGGTAGTCTCTCTCACCCCCACCCACCCCCATTGCCATTTATGTGTTAAGCACGTTATACATAGTTTATTATACCCTTTTACTACCAATTGAATGAATTACTGCAGGTACCAAGGAAGCATTGTAGTGTCAAAGACATTTAAACCTTTTTAAAGGCCTTCTTTCCCCAATGTATAGATTCTTTCAGGTTTTTTTTTTTTTTTTAAATCCTTAAAAGAAATATAGATCTTTAAGTAAATATTGTCTGCTGCTCTGTGAGCAATTGAGCCACTCTCCAGTTCCGTGCTGTTCTATTGTTAGAACACCGCGTTCCGTGCTGTTCTATTGTTAGAAAACTGCGTTCCGTGCTGTTCTATTGTTAGAACACCGCGTTCCGTGCTGTTCTATTGTTAGAACACCGCGTTCCGTGCTGTTCTATTGTTAGAACACCGCGTTCCGGGCTGTTCTATTGTTAGAACACCCGGTTCTGTACGGTTTGGAACACCTCTATTAATGGATTTGCTTATGCAGAATCGGGCCAGTAGGTATAACTCCTGTCCCCTCTGTTTTCCCCCCAGCTTTCAGTGTGTCTATCCAGCCTGCGGCTTGTGACCTGGGATACAGGGTTTAATTGGTGGAAATCGGCACTCGGAGCATTGCTGTTTTTAATAGGAAGGCAGGGTGGTGAGCCGGAAGCCCTTTGCCTGATCTGTAAATTATTAGGTAGCTCTCGGCTCCTTCTCCGGGGGAGGCAGACGATCTCTTGAAATGACTGCCAGTTCGTCTTAACCCCTTTGCTGGTGGTCCTTGGTGTGATCTCCAATGAACAGAAGTGCTTTTTCTGTTGCTCAGTGAGGTGCGTGTGTGCTTTTCCATTTCAAACCCTGTTCTCTGAGATTTAGAAATAAGGCACGGTTTGCAGACTCTGCAATATGTAAAGAAGTATGCTTAATTCACCTGTGAGGGTGCAAGCCATTTCCCAAAGGAATGTGTCTTAAATCGGCGATGGCTAGCCTTGGCACTGCGAAATGTGTTGGGAACTATATATCCTATGAAGCTTAGTCAGCCTTAAGGTCAACTTGGGCAACCACTGTCTAAAACCCTGAGCTTTGCAGGCGGGTCTGGTACTTGTATACCGGACCGGGGGGTCCTGACAGAATCGGTTGCTGTAATCCCCTCTTAATCGGTCTCCCTGTTGCGTGTCTTCTCCCCTCCACAGTCCGTGTTGACTTCCGCTGCGACACATCCATATTGTTCCACGGTTGTCATCTGCTTCCTTCTGCTAGGTTTCTAAATCCCCCAGGATCACATTAAATATCCTGCGCTTACAGAGCCTTAAAGGGATTCTGCCAACGAAACACTGTGAATGTAAAGACAAATCTGTGCATTATGTTAGCAGCATTGCAAGGAAGGATAAATATTGTGTCTGTGGTGTCTCATGCTTCAGATATTACCTTGTGGCATGATATCCCCAAAAAAATACCGGCCAGGCTGTTGTTCTAAACGATACTCATACCCACCTCTGTCACTGGCATCTATGGTTTCCCCATGCAGAATTAAGCTGCTCCCTCTACCTTCCCAGCGTCCTCCCAGATTGCAAGCTCTTGCATGCAGGGCTAAGATTGACTTTGGCATTATTTGGTTCCTCATACACCTCCTGTACCTCCTTGCCATAGCCTCATGCATGTGGGTCTGGGAGGGGCAGGGGGTGCATTATGAATGAAAGATAATAATAGAGTAACTTATGCATTAATGCTTTAGAGTCAGTTGCTATATTTTTTGGGTAAAATAAATATCGATGCACTCAGACTGAGCTTGAATCATTTAAAGTATAAGTTATTGAATGCAAGCAAAGGATGAAGGATGCTGCATATGGTCATATACATTTTTATATAACCCATCCTATATTTAGGCTGTAAGGGGGTCTATATGACTAAGAGAGGCAATAACATTTAGGCCAGAAAATAATCCCACTGCCCGCTACGCGTGAGGCGAAAGTGTCCTATTATTTTTTTTATATTTTTTTTAATTGCGTCTCTAGTGCCGGGGGAATGTTCTGTCAGATGTGTCCAACACGAAAAAGACATTAGTTGGGGTCAGCGGAAAGGCTCCCTGTGTGTACTTGATGTGCTCTAGCACAGCCATTAAAGTGGAAATAATGCATGAGGTGGGGCTTCTCCTGTATGGTTGTCAGCGCGTGAGTATATAAGCAGTGTGTGCTTCCAGATCATGAACCAGTCATGGCTGCACAGTCACGTCTCACAGGCTAATTTCCCAGCGTTTTTTTTTTTTTTTACAGCAGCCTGCTTTAAACGGCGCAAGGGGTTTAACAAGCCCCGGGGAAGGGTCTTCCTTCTGCCAGCCTGGGAATGAATGCTGCCTTTTAATGCACCAATCCTTATCTAGCCTAATTTATTGAACAGTAACTGCTTGCCGTGATGGATTCGTGGCCCAGACCCTGGCTTCTAAATTTCAGTATTAACACTCTCCCCCCTTCCATTCTGCTGCTCCAGATGTCTTTAATTTATCTGTGAGTTCAGTCGGGGCACAAACCTAGTGCCCTACTGTGCCAGTGCTAATGTGGGCTGCTGACAATAAATCTCCCTTTGCAATAATATTTCCAGTTGAATTAACTGACCCCTTTCTGGCTGCTCTCCTAGTCTCTCTCCTTCTCCATCTCACTCTCCTTCCCCCTCCCTAACATGCACTCCTCTGTCTTCCTACCTTCATGCTCTTAATTTATTTCTTCTATCCCCCCACCACCACCCCCTTAACACGATGCCTTTTCACATCCTCCAATTTCTGTTCTTCTTACATCTTGCTTTTTTCCTGCCACTCCAGAGACGCACTCTCTTATTTCTCTTTCATCATACTTAATTGATCCAAGTCTTGATATATATTCTTCCTCTGTCCCATTCACTTGATGATCACTCTTCTTCCCCCACCTTAATTCCAATTACGGAATCCTTATATGCCCACAATGTTCCGTGGACTCTGCCACCACTTAGCCAGGTTGGCTCCTCCATTAGACGTGCTTATACACGGTAATTGTTTTTATATAACCTGTAACATTTTAATTATATGTTCATAGGAAAATCGCTCGACTTGTCTGCTGACCTGATACTAACATTCCAATTAGTCAGCCGGTATAATTAATCCATGGTTTTCCCCCCTTTATGTACCGGGAAAAAGAAAATACCACTAATCTATCATTATCAGGTACAGGTGCAATCTGACTGGACTAAAGGGACTGGATCACTTAAATATTGTTTGCACTGTGATATTATGGAAGTTAAAAAAATCAAAAAAAATCTATACATTATGCCAGCTAACCCATTAGTGACTAGACTGTTTTTACATGTATGCAGTGTTTTTGTTTAGCTGTAATTTTCTGCATTTACTGTATCCAAACACATATTAAATATTGATGGGGGGGGGGGGGGCGGGTCGGGATAAGAAGGGCTTTCTTTACATACAATTATTTTGATCATATCCTATGACTTAGTATTTTGAAAAAATGAAACACTTTTTCTAACTTTTACTTGAAAAAAGTTAGTTACTTTACACATCTACAAAAGGTAATGGAAAAACCTGCTAAATAGATTTGAATATTTGTCCTGATCTTAGAATTAGATTTGTGTATGTGTGTGTTGGTTACAGGGCAATAAGCACTTTGCTGTAACCATACAGCCCCCCCTCACCCCTTCCCAGAAATACCTATAGTGACATTGCAACCCTAACCGTGTGTAGCAAGTGCTCATGCCATTGTACAGAGCACTGGTGAGACCTCACTTGGAGTATTGTACGCAGTACTGGAGACCTTATCTCCAGAAGGATATTGATACTTTGGAGAGAGTTCAGAGAAGGGCTACTAAACTGGTTCATGGGTTGAAGGATAAAACTTACCAGGAAAGGTTAAAGCATCTTAACATGTATAGCTTGGAGGAAAGACGTAACAGGGGGGATATGATAGAAACATTTAAATACATAAAGGGAATCAACACAGTAAAGGAAGAGAGTATATTTAAAAGAAGAAAAACTACCACAACTAGAGGACATAGTCTTAAATTAGAGGGGCAACGATTTAAAAGTAATATCAGGAAGTATTACTTTACTGAGAGGGTAGTGGATGTATGGAATAGCCTGCCAGCAGAAGTGGTAGAGGTAAACACAGTCAAGGATTTTAAGCATGCGTGGGATAGACACAAGGCTATCCTAGCTATAAGACCGGGAACGGGGGACTAATAAAAGTACTCAAAAAAAAAATAAAAAAATTGGGCAGACTAGATGGACCGAATGGTTCTTATCTGCCGACACATTCTATGTTTCTATCACTTCCAGAGCGATAGAACCAATGATAGCACCTTGTTACTTGACATGCAAATGAGTCATTTGCATATATCACAAAGCTAATGTAATAAACAGGAGTTGTTAAGTAGAACATTTATCATTCTCTAAATTTATACATTAACATTTCTATAATGCTAACAATTTACATAGCGCTAGGTGCAGAACATAGACGGGAACTACAAACTAAGTTAGAGGAACAAGAACAGACTGACACATAAGATAGAGCTGCTCGCAGAGCTTACGCTGTAGAGACTGCCGGCACGATCTAAGGCTATTTTTTTTTTTAATCTATTGTTTTACCTGATCCTTTACGATTTAAAAGTAATATCAGGAAGTATTACTTTACTGAGAGGGTAGTGGATGTATGGAATAGCCTGCCAGCAGAAGTGGTAGAGGTAAACACTGTCAAGGAGTTTAAGCACGCATGGGATGGACACAAGGCTATCCTAGCTATAAGACCGGGAACGGGGGACTAATAAAAGTACTCCAAAAAAATTGGGCAGACTAGATGGACCGAATGGTTCTTATCTGCCGACACATTCTATGTTTACGGACGGACGCCCCTATAGAACTATGGGATATAACCAAAAGGTGACAGAGGGAGGTATTAAAGTGTGGGCACTGTGAGTGGTAAATAGATGTGTAGCCCCTCACGTCTCACTTTAACCCATTATTTCTTAGCTCCGTGCCATTCCTGTGGCTAGCGCATGAAGTGCTGTGTCTCTAAGGGGTTTAAAAAGCCAAATACTAGTGATAGAACAGGGAAGGACATAAGTGATTCCTGATGGGGTATGGAAGCCGCTGGGTGGCATGACATGGAGGTGCTTGGAACATTTCATATATTCCATGTATCCACCGTATTATACAAGAATTCAGGGAGTTATGGATAAAGGCCAGTTCTGGGGGAAAGTTCTAAATGTGGTCCAGGCGCCGTGGAACCCAGTGGAATGTTCCTGCTGATGGACATCACTTTTAGAACTTTACCCCAGCAATGAAACCCCTCATGTGAAACACTGCGT
>CM069862.1:200102209-200149709 GCA_036172795.1 Pelodytes ibericus | reverse complement strand
TTGTTATAGGTCACAGATGGCCATTGCTTGTGGGTTTTTTTTCTTTTTTTGTGTTTAAAGTTACTGACATCTGCGTGCAAGAATGTTTTATACACAACCCACTTTGTGTTTTTTTGGGGTTTTTTTTTTTCTTCTGGAATTTGTGTTCTGTATTAGAACTTGGCACGCTCTGTTATTCTCCTCCGATCTTTCACAATCGCTACAAAGACGGGATGTAATTTAGATTCTGACAGGCGCCTGGGTACAGAGGACCTGCGCCTAACGTGGTAAAATAAAAAGGAAAACCGGTTGAACGAAGCACAATTTAGTATTTCTGCTGCATGTCTTCAAGAAATTGCTGGCGCTGTGATATGGTAACGTGTTCTGTTTTAGTGGGGCAATTTTTGGATATCTGTCTCCGCAGTAGTCCCTTGCATGCTCGACTGTTGCCTAGTAGTGGGGAGTCCATCAATGCAGACGGGATACATGGATTAACATGAGCTTTGGACCCTTCTTCTTCCTAGCTAGGCTTGTTCTTGCCCTCAGGCGACAGGTAGCAGGTGTGAAGTACAGCTCTCTGAAAGATCAGGCAAGGGATTAATGTGTGGATGGGCACCAGTCAGGCTTGTTGCACTGGAGGTGTCTGCCCGTTTGAGCAGAGCTAAAATGGAAAGTCATTAGCAAATCCTGCACATAAGCGGTGCTTTGATCAGGAGCCTGGATTGACTCATGGGTGATACCACTTCCATCATCAGCCTAAGAGCTTGCTGTTCTCCAGTAATCACACACACACACACACACACGTCCTGGCCAGCAATTGATTTAAATCATTTTTTACAGATCCTGCAAAGAAAAAAAAAAAAAGAATAAAGAGCCTCTAATCACATTTGTATCCATTTCCAGACCCTGTAAATCAATTTGGGTTGAACTCTGGTGCCATGGTGTCGCAGCTGATTATCACGCGTGTGTTTGGGTAGATTAACACGGCTTCAGTTGGTGGGCAGAGGTCGGCCTGGGGGATCAGGCCCTCGAGACGGCAGAGTTCAGTGGACTAGAAAGAGGCATCCTCACGGAAAGGAGGCCATGCTTGGCAGGAGTTAAATGTCGTCCCCCCGTTATTGGGAAGGGGGTTCACCTTTGTAACAAAGCGCTCAGTAAAAAAAAAAAAAGTTTAACTCTTTGTACAGCCGGATGTCTGGTGTATACACCACCTTACTCTGGGTAGCCATGGCAGTCTGTGTCAGGGTGTCTTGTCACGGTGTTTAATTGGTTAATAACAGTATGGACAGGAGAGAGATCACACACACATATTGCAGTATTGTTGTGCACAGGGTGTATCTCATCACGGTGTTTATTTGGTTAATTCCAGTAAGGACAGGAGAGAGATCACACACACACACACACGCACACACACACACAATAGATTTGCATTCAGGAACTGCTTCTGTCTCTGGGGAGAAATTCTACACAAATCCAGTGCTGATAATTTGTTTTCAATAGGATTCAATCAATTAAGTGCTCTCCCAGGAGAGAAAAGAGGTACCTATAATTAGCTGAAATAAATCTGCTTTGAAGAAGGAATTAATGTGTGTGTGTGTGTGTGTGTGTGTGTGTGTGTATATATATAGATATTGTAACTGTATTTGTGTGCATGTATTATATAGTGATACGACACTGTTGTGTGTTTGTTGCATATAGATAGTGACAGAACCCTGAGTGAGGGTCTATGCAGTGGTGTATCTTGGTTTTTCCGGCAGCCCCCCCCCCACACACACACTCACGTTGCACACCTCCGACATGCCCCATCACCCATGTTGCACACCCACGACATGCACCATCACCCACATTGCACACACATTAAATGCCCAATCACCCCATTACATGCCAACATCACCCTCATAACATACCCCCACCACGTCCATTACATGCCCCATTACCCCCATTACATGTCCACCACGTCCATTACATGCCCCCATCACCCCGATTAATTGGAAGGAGCTAAAGCTTGTTGAACGCTCGGGGAGGGAGTTAAAATGTTTGAAGCACCAGAAGTGTGCTTTAACACCCTCTGGCAAAGTGCCGCCCACTGGCAAAGTGCCGCCCTAGGCGAGTGCCTTGTTTGCCTTATGGAAGATACACTACTGGGTCTATGCAGTAGATTGGTTAGCTGGTGATTTTAAGAAAGGACACACATTTGTAGACTTTAGGAGCCAGTCTGCTTATCTGTAGGAGCAAGGCAGATTGTAATTCCATAGAATTTTATGTATAATGATCAAAAATGTTAGAAGCGAGCAGTGAGGATTTTTATGAGCCCTGGCTCCTGGGATTTGTCATGGCCCCTGTATAAATGGGTAGCTAGGATTATATGTCAGTCAGCACTTATAGAGAGTCATCTGGTCACCCTGCCTTACAGTCCTCTTTACAGGGTAATACATCACTGTTTACAAGGGCACAGGAACTGGGTTCAGGTGTTACGAACAAAAATTTATCTTTTATTCGAATAAGAAAAAAACTGTAATTCAAATTATGGCTTGTATGGCATTGAGCCTCCTCTGGCCTATACTTTCTGGTCATGGCGAAACCATCTAAATTCCCTTTGTACTTTCACCTGCCTGACTTGCCATAGCAGGCCAGGATGTCCAACAGGCTTCACCATGGCTGGGTCCTGACCTGCCCCTTTGGTCTCCAGGAGTAAGAGTTGATTCCTGGGGCTCTAGACACTGCATTCTGCCACAAAGGGAACGCCTCCTGGCTTGTCGGTACCCCAATTCTCCCAATCCCCATCTGTTGGAATTGATCACCAAGCCACTAATCCACCGATGTCCTCAGGTGGCGAATAGCCCACGTGACCAGGGACAAGTTTTAGCATCATGTCTTGCCCTGGTCTCTCTGTGAACCGTACCACCCCGTATTTGGAGGCTAGAATACAGATAATGTGGATAATTTGATCCATGGTTTGTCTCATGTGGTTACTGCTTAAATTAAAATGACAGACGACTGTAAGAGAGAGTACCGCTTCTGGATTGATAAAGGCGATTTTGGGGGGTTATAGTATCTGGACTGAGAAACAAACCTTATTGGATGTACTCTAGCTGTGTGAGTTGCGAGAGCGAAAGTAAGATTGAAGAGAGCGTCTGCATTTAGTATTATTTTACTACTTTAGTATACGTTACACTCATTGTGCGAGCATCACACCTATTGTACACGGAGTATGATCACGCCTGACCGCAATGTCATGTTTGAACATAATGGCTAGCTATGGAGCACACCAACCTATTCCACAGCCCTGTACAAGAGACAGATGGGAGACGCTGGCAACAGGTGTTAAAGGAGACAGACCTAAGGGATAATGAAGTTCCTGCTTGAGCAGAGAAGTTTGTTGTGTAGGGTTTGTATGGCTTCGCCTGCAGATTGATAGATGGGGATTGTGTATGGGGATGTATGAATGACCAATTCACTATCCGTGAAGCTGTGTTATCACGAAGATTCTACGCGTACAGCTGTACACTCGGAACTGCGCATGTTTCGACTTGCCTATATATCCATTGGCGCCGCTCGTATACAAATAAACTTGGGGGGAACGTCATAATGGAATTGTAAAAACAAAAAAAGTTATTAAAAAAAATTTGCCTTTAATATACTTTTTATTTGGTAACAAATCTCAGGTTGGTGTGATCCTTGTTCTCCCTGAAGCAGTGGCGATCCTAGCGCTTGCATGTTGAAAGATAAAAGGGGTTAGCCATAGCAGGCAGATGTAGCGCTGATCTAAGCCATACACGCCGTGGCTACCTTGTTGAAAATGGTTTTCCCCCTCACCTCCTGCCAGAGATAAATGAGAGCCGGTTACCCCTGCTGGGGTTTTACACAGATGTTACAGGTGTCTCTTCATTATTTCAGCCAGTAGGAGCTCTGTGGAAGCTCAGAGGTTAAATACACTGGCAGGTAGGGAGCTGGTTCTGCTGGGAGCTCTGATGTATGGCAGACTGGGAGAGTCACGTAACGGTGATTAATGAGGCAGCTAACACCTTGCTGAGTACTGAAGCAAGAGAGACACACGCTCTGCCCCGGTACCTGCCAGGCCTGCTAACTATTAACATTTTCAAGGAAAGGAAGGATGGGGGCAAGTATTTGGGAGGCGGGGGGGGGGGGGGGTATGGAGGACTTTCCTTTCCTCTGCATCTTTTAATGTGGTCTGTCTGCGATCTCCCCCCTCCCTCACTGTGCAACTTAATAATCACATTAACCCTAAGGCTGGTTTCTGTCTCTCGTTTTATAATCTCACCCTGCTCTAGGCGTCCATAAATCTTTGCTATTTCAAAATGGCTAGATTTGGGGCCTCCATTATTTGTGTGCTGTTCTGGTGCAAAATCTACCGAAACAATAGCACAAGCGGGTAGCCACACAGCTAACCTTTTGAACCTGCACAGTGTGTGATTGCTACGCTGCATGCGTACTCTGGGTGTCCACACAGCAGGCCAGTGAAAAGCTGTGTGTGTGTGTATATGCGGTTGTGCCGGCAGATAGACGGCACCCAACCGCGTGTATACACTGCGCAGTGGTTATTCGTCCTGTGCTTGCACCCAACCAGCCAAAGAATTAGCGAACCTGTGACTGGCAGGATAAGGGGTTCAGTTGCGTGGGGGACATTTTTGCAGCCATTTTTTATACCAGGCCTCACAATCTAATATTCTGTGATAACAGTGTAATAAATCCCAAATAGAACGAAGTCTGCTTCGCCTTTTGAAATTCATGTTTTCCAACCAGACTCCACTGGCGTTATTCAGAAAATGAAGACTGGGTGCATTCCTTCCGTCGTCTGCTGTGAAAGCACCATGTCTGCTGTTTCCTGCTACATTTTCATTTTTATCCTTTTATTTATCGGTTTGTAATATTCATGAAGCCAGTCAATAAAGTGCTTGGCGGGGTGAGAGGGGATGGCTGGAGTTGGGGCACTGCCATCTTTTTTTTTTCTTTTTTTTTTTTTTTTACGGAGCCCCCTCTCCCCTCCCTCTCCTCAAATTATCCCTCGCTATTCCAGCCCAGCTGTTCATATCCATTGCAGCTGGAGAGGGTCATTGAGTGTTACTGCAACGGGAAAAAGATAATATTCGGCTACAATATAATCAGGAGAACACGCCCCCCCCCCCCCCCCCCCCAACCTCTCGGCAGCTTAATGGGGGAAGGCATAACTGAAGTATATCTGTGAAATTGCTACGCAGAAGAGCAAAGGGAGAGGGGTTGGGGGCTGATGAGCTAGATGGAGCGGGGAACGTCCCTTCCTTAATTACCACCCAGCGCTCCAAAGTGTTCCATCTAAATTAATTAAAGACGCCAGTGAGTGACCCAAATTATGATGGTGTGCTCCTTATGTTGAGATGTATTTTTAACTTGGGCTCAAGACACTTTTTGCAGACTGACGACCGCTCGGCACAAACGGCACAGCTAGAAGCCGTGGTACCTAAGCAGGTTTTATATATTTTTTTTTCCTTTCTTCTTTCTTCCTTTTATTATTTTATGTTCTATCCTCCCTCTGCTCTCGCTGGCATTATGAAAAAAAAAAACCCCAAGCATTCAGAAGGGTTTCTGCTCAGCGGAATAAAAACAATGCAGAATAACTCCACCATGCCTCCTGATAAAGGCACTTATCCTTCCTGCCATGCTCTGAGATGATAATTATCGTTATTTTCCTTCAGCTCTGCACTAAGCAGGAGCTCTGTAGGCAGAGAGCCGATCTCCTAATCCCTTAGTGGGTCATGGTAAGTGGTAGGCATTTAAAGGAGAACCGACACTGAAATTCCCCTCTCTACTGCATAAACAGCAGTCTCTGTAAACTCCAAAGATGTAGGCCAATGTATGTCACAAGGGACCCTTATACAGTACAGGCGGAAGAGGGGGGCAGACAACGAAAATAAAAAGAGCAATTCAGTTATGGTCGTATCCCCAGGGAGATAAAGCCATTGGGCCAAGAAACTTCAAGTGCTGTTCCTTTAATTAAAATTTTTTTTTTTTTTTTTAAGGTTAAAAAGTATTGTAGGTGGGACTTGACCCGGGTAGTAGAAAGATGACCCCCAACGAGGCGGGATAAATGGTTAGAATTTGACCAAAGCAGTGGGAGCTTTAACTAAATCAAGCTGTGCTACTGGTAAGTTCTCCCCCCAGCGCCCTTAAAGGGACTCTGTCAGACTAAACACTGCTTATTCTTTGAATGCAGAGAATTAAAAATAAAAAAAACTTAAAAAATGATCTATAAATTATGTTGGCAGAATTGCATGCCAACTCAAGAAAAAATATGAATGGGTCTGTGACGACGATTGCTTATGACATCACCTTGTGGCTGGATATGCAAATGACATTATTTACATTGAAAAGTAGTTCAGTGAAAAGCCACAGGTGATGTCATAGACATGACACCACAGACTGCCAGGTGAGACACATGCTTATCTGGGGGGGGGGGGGTGTCCAGTGTGCACAGAACTGCAGTATCCGTACTCCGTTCAGATCCTGTTGATATATTTATTTCTATTTGTAGAAATATTTTAGTTGTCCACTTCCTGAATGCTTTCCATCTTGTTTCTCTTTAGAGCAGGCATGTTTTTACTATTTCGCCCTATACCGCGTGTATCTGCCTACGGTAGTTAAGTGCCCAGCGTCAGTTTATCCCATTGATCCAGGTTAACCAAAGAGCCCAAGTCAATAGCGCATTGTTTTTCCAATAAGAGACCTCCAGCGCCTTAGACAAAGGCTGCGTTAGAACAATGGCCCACCGCATGTACCGCTCATTAGTATCCGCCACGGTAACCAATCCCCCTGCAAAAACGCCTTTAACCCTTTCAGCCAGACCAAACCCGCGCGGTGGGAGAGGTTCAAACACAGAAACGCCACTTTTGGCAACGCGACACAACCATCAACCGTTAATTCTGCGCCTGCACTTGATTTTTATATATATATATATATATATATATATATATATATATATATATATATATATATTTTTTTTTTTTTACACTTTTTTTTCTGGATCTCTTGCATTACCACCTCTGCTGGGACCCCACTCCATCCTATAGTTTTACACTGCAAGTCCCCCCCCCCCCTCCTCTCCCTTTCTTCTGTGCAGTGGAAGTGGCTTGTTCTCCTTCTCTAGATTGCTGTTTGTGCTGAGCACTTGCTGGTAAAAAAAAAAAATATATGCCTGGGACAGCACTGGGGTCAGATAAGGGAATACGAGGAGTTTTAATGAGAGACCTCCATGCTCCCGGGGCTGATACATCCCTTTAATTTGTCTCATTAACAAGAAGAGGAGAGCCACTGGCAGCCTGACCTGGATATGCAACCTGCTGATTGCTGAGCTGGCAGCTTCTGTCCTGCTTCTCCCCACACTCCATCTTTCTCTGTGTCCAAGACAAGCTATCAGTCCCCCTGCCACTGCCGCCAATTACTCTTCCCTTATTGCCTGCTAGAAATCGGCACTGTCACCGCACCCGGCCTGTTTTTATCCCGCTGGCTGCAAACACTCGGCTGAATGGGAGAATTTCTTCCGACTTTGGCCCCAGGTTTGTAATTCTCTTCTTAATTCCCCGCAATACTCTCTATCGTGAATAGGATCCTTGGGGAGAATCTCTGTATTAACTCTTTCAGCGCCTGTTCACCCCCCCCCCCCCCCCCCCGAGGTCGGGCTTCCAGGATGGCGCAGACACCTGTGCAGTACAGTGCATTGCACAACATGTATTCATATACATAGGGGCGGGGGCACAAACTGGGGAGGCTAGAAGAAATCATGGAGCGAAATTACAGCCGGGGCACAGCATAATGGGGTTTTAGTGCAAAGTATTTAACCCTTTAGCACTGCGTTGGATGGCAGGATTGGATACTTGCTTACTCTTTTTATTTTTGTGGTACCTTGAGGTGTAATAAAGACTTGCTCACATTGCAGATTGCAAATTCAGTGCAGGTTTCTTGATCTCTTCAGTCGCTGAGGCGAGATTTGTTTTTGCCTCCAATGGCAGAGTTTCTATCTACGGGATTATGGTAGTTAGTACATAAGCCTTGCTCATGTGCAGTTCTATATCCAAGACCCCTGTCGTTCCCAGTCTCATGGTCTCGGCCTGCGTAGGTTCCTAATATATATCCCTTTTTCCCGTTTCTAATGTGTGAAAAAAATGTTTTTTGTTTTTTTTTATCTATATGTTGGCTATGGTGTTTGTGTTTTTTTTTTTGTTTTTTTAACTACTATAAATATTTGTAAGTGTCTGGCGCCAGGAACACACAATGCTGGCTCTCGAGGAGGCCGCTGTAATAAAAGTACTTGTGGTGGGATTACAGTCCGTGATTATGAACGACCAGTGTTTTTTTTTTTTTTGTTTTTTTCCCCACAATAAAATGACTTTTTTTGGGGGCACACACCGTTCTCAAGCGGCGTTCCTTGATCTGAAGCGACTTCATGAAAACGTGCATCCCAATATTTACTGTACACCGCAACTTAGATCGCACTTTTAGCTCCATAATGACAGATTCTCGCCACCCTTCATCTGTCTGAGGTCGATAAAATGAGTACCATAACATTTGGTGATAATAATATGCTCTGGGTGGCTCCCCGGGAATCCTTTTTGAGTCTCAAATCTAGGAAACCTATGCTACTCTGTATTGTATAAGACTTTAATCCTCTTCACCTGAGGAGCAAACCATACAGTGTCCGCAGGAGTAAAATAAAGAGGATTATGGATTTTATTCCCTTCTTTCCTCAAGTGGCACTTTCCTTGAACCAGAGGGAGGAAGAAAAGGCAGCATTTTAATGTGTAACCTGGGTTGCTGGATAGAGATATTGCCTTAGATTTATAGGCTGGCGTTATAGGACAAAGACAATCTCACATGACACAAATATAGATGAATGTGTCTGTCTCAAACACTCAGACTGGCAAATTAAAATGGAGTTCTGGGTGCGGTGTGTGTGTGTGTGTGTGGAGGGGGCTGAGTGATTGATTCCCCATCCAGACACCTAAACCAACCAAATATGTCACCAAGACAAGCACTTTAGGAGCTCCTGTGCCAGTGGATTTATTACCCTCCTGCATTACAGCCCATCAGTTTATCCCCCCCACTAGCCCCCCCCTCCGCAGATTATTGATATGAAATCACAAGGCTGTAAGTATCAGTCTCTTGCCATTGATCGCAAGCCGTGCTTTATCCCAGCACTGCACAGACCATTCCCGGAATTATTATTATTATTTTTTTGGAGAGGACAGAATCAGTCACTTTTGCCGAAAGTAGAGCGCGCGGGAGGGGAGTTGGGGGGGTTTAACAGCAATATTTGTCTTCCCGGCGCAATATCGCAATAGGCTGAGGTTTGGAGGAGGCCTGAAAGGAGTCGGTCAACTAAATATTATTTAATACTGTGAATGTACAGGAAATACTGAAAAATGATCTATACATTGTGTCTGTTGTCTCCTGTTTATGACATCACATGTGCCTGGATATGCAAATTGCACATCTCCCATGGAAAAGTAGTTCTTTTTTTTCTAGATTAACTAGACTTAGGGTTGCCAAATTTGGTATGTAGTGGTTATACTTTACCAGATTAGAAATCAATGACGTAAACGAGCATTGAATCCTACAGTACCACGGTGACTTAGTTGAATGATTGCCATCTGGACTTTTACACACGGCAAGGCATCCTTCGAAAGGTGGCAACCCCCTAACTAGACCCGATAGCTCTCCTTTTCCGAGATAAGTGATGACTTCAGCCCAGGGGTTGTTCTAGGTTTTAGGAGTCACTAAGTGAAAAAACATTCATTGACTTGCTTTGATATCCTCCTTGTCTAGTAGTACTCCATTATCCTCCAGCCTCTATCCTGATCTTCCTGATCCCAGCTCTCCATTCTTGTCCCTATCCTGATCCCAGCTCTCCATTCTTGTCCCTATCCTGATCCCAGCTCTCCATTCTTGTCCCTATCCTGATCCCAGCTCTCCATTCTTGTCCCTATCCTGATCCCAGCTCTCCATTCTTGTCCCTATCCTGATCCCAGCTCTCCATTCTTGTCCCTATCCTGATCCCAGCTCTCCATTCTTGTCCCTATCCTGATCCCAGCTCTCCATTCCCACCTCTACCCTGGTCTTCATGATCACAGTGCTCCATTCTCGTCTCTATCCTGATCTTCCCGATCCCAGCTCTCCATTCTTGCCTCTACCCCGATCTTCCTGATCACAGCGCTCCATTCTTGCCTCTTCCCCATCTTCCTGATCCAAGCGCTTCATTCTCGCCTCTACCCGATCTTCCTGATCCCAGCGCTCCATTCTCGCCTCTTCCCCATCTTCCTGATCCCAGCGCTCCATTCTCGCCTCTTCCCCATCTTCCTGATCCCAGCGCTCCATTCTCGCCTCTTCCCCATCTTCCTGATCCCAGCGCTCCATTCTCGCCTCTTCCCCATCTTCCTGATCCCAGCGCTCCATTCTCGCCTCTTCCCCATCTTCCTGATCCCAGCGCTTCATTCTCGCCTCTTCCCCATCTTCCTGATCCCAGCGCTCCATTCTCGCCTCTTCCCCATCTTCCTGATCCCAGCGCTCCATTCTCGCCTCTTCCCCATCTTCCTGATCCCAGCGCTTCATTCTCGCCTCTTCCCCATCTTCCTGATCCCAGCGCTTCATTCTCGCCTCTACCCGATCTTCCTGATCCCAGCGCTCCATTCTCGCCTCTTCCCCATCTTCCTGATCCTAGCGCTCCATTCTCGCCTCTACCCCGATCTTCCTAAACTCAGCGCTCCATTCTCGCCTCTACCCCGATCTCCATTCCTGCCTCTACCCCATCCTCCTGATCACAGTGCTCCATTTTTGCCTCTTCCCCGATCTTCCTGATCCCAGCGCTCCATTCTCTCCGGTTCTCCCTCATTCTCTAGATCCTTTTCCGTAGTTGTCCTGATATCTACACCCCACATGTTCCCCATCTCTCTGTCCTCATGTCTCAGTCCTCCATTCTGCTCCTGGCACTGGGATTTTGTATTTTATTAAGCAGACCATGTAAAAAATCCCCCCCCCCCCCCCCCCACACACTCTCTAATACTTTAATATTTTGAATTTGCCCTTGTGGGAAAGGGTTACCGTAATCCCAAAGCCGTGTCTTTACACCGTTCAGGGGCTCGTGGCTCTAATAATCCTCGCTCTTGCCCTCCCTGGCGGCCAATGAAAGGGCTTGCGGGATCCTTGGCAAAGGGGTAAGAATCTTACAGTGAAGGCTTTTTCCATTTCATCTCATAACAAGACCACCCTCCCTCCCATTCTTTCCCTATACCTCCCCACTCGCACACCCCCACCCTCTCCTGTCACCCACACAGGCTGAGCTCCTCATTAAATAGTCATTAACATGAATCAAGCCGACTGTTCATTTTCTCCCTCCGGTTGTACAAGGCTGGGATTTGGTTGCACTGGAGCTGCCGCTATGATTTTCCTGCTCCCCGCAAGCTCATCTCCTCCTCTCCCTCCTCAACCCCACTTCCCTACCCCCCCCCCCCCCCTCTGACCCTCCCTCACCCTTCTCTCATCCACACAAGCTGACAAGGACCATTTCCAAGATGGATTGATTCAATTTAGCAGGCATTTGGCTGGGTATGGGGAAAGTAGGACTCTCTGGGTTGGAGTAGCGCAGATATGTGACTGGTCTGGGCTAGATATTTATTAGCCTTGCTCTCTGTGAAGCTGGCCAGCCGGCGGCAGATAATCGGCTTCTGTTTGTTGTGCTCACGCTCTGTCACCGGTTTCATCCCCCGCCTGCCTCTTTCCTATCGATTTCACCTGCTTTACCCTCCTGAACTCCAAGCTGCTTAATTCTGTTGGTTTATTAAACATGACCTGACTGGCTTCCCTCTCTGGCATGTCCGACCTGGCTCAACTACTCCTTTTGTAACCACTCGAATATAGATTTTTAGTGATAACGCAGACATGTGCCTTTCGGCGATGAGCATTATTCGCAATTCACACTTTTCTACTTGTTCTGTCCCAACTATCCTCGTGTTTCACACCCTTGCTTTAAAACTTTCAGCCACTAAGTCCAATGTCACTGTACTTAACCCTATTATCACCTCTTCTTTCTTCCCTTCCGTTTTATTCAAGAAAGATTTCAATTTGCCGACCTTTTAGTTATGGTTGAATGTAGCTCGGTCACCACCACCTTTTCTCTCTCTCCGTCTACCTACCTCTAGATAAGTGGGTCATGCCTCAGATATCAGGTAATCGCAGAGCTATAAATATTTAATGAAGCAAAATAAATCATAAGCATCTGGAAATGTTTAAAATAATGAGCACAAAAGAGATTTCCCAATAAAACGTTGTTTGGTCTGTGTTCTCTGTATAGCTAGCCAAGTTAAAGTTTCCCAAGGGCTGGGAGTGGGTTACTATAATGCCCTGCAGTTCCAGCCAGCATCACGAGAATGGATGTATACTCTCCCACATTTAAAGCGTTGAAGGACAACTATAGGCAAAAAATAATGTTCTGTTTTATTGAAAGAAGGGATGAGGTGTAGATGTTTTAAATAGATAAACTTTAATGAAAGAAGCTTACTGAGTGATCTTTGCTCTGTAAAGCTCTTTCAGGGGGCGGACATGTTCGGAATCTTGGGTAACAGCGGTCAGATCTTCACCCGACCCAAGATTCCGAACAACGAATCACCTATCCGGAGCAAAGAGGGCTCAATACTCCTTTATTTGATTAAAGTATGTCTGTATAAAATGCAGTTCAATCTTTCAATTAAACCCAAGTCAATTTTCTCAACTCTTCTACAAACAAACCTAGGCTCTCTTTTTCCAGTCTGTTTACCCATCTGAAGAAACGTTTCGGTTTAGATGAGACGGGAGTTATTGTCTGGCTTGATAGTTGCCATCATCCCTGTTTTGTAACAAAAGACCTCAGGTGATACTTTTGCATGTCAAATGGTTTCTTCATGCTCCCTACTAATGAACCAGCACCCATGGTATCATAAGATGAAAATAGCAAACCCTACAGGACAAAGCAAATGACTGTAGGCAAAAGAAACTTGTTTAAAATGTAAATATCCTAGTATCCGTTGAGTTTCTTCAGGCAGCTGTGTTTGTATTGTACAAGTTGTTGTCTAGCTGTGGTTTATAAATAATAACCTGAATATTCAAATTCGGGTCCTTCTAAGGAGACATCTATTTTTTTTTTAATGGTAATATTGATTATAATTATTTTTTTCTCCTTATTGATCTTCTTTTCTCAGTGTAATCACTGTGCACCATATCGTCTGCTCTGTTTTCTATTAAAGGGTCCGTTTATTTCCCACATACCCTCCCCTTGTCTCCATGATTATTTTGCACCCTGTAAATAATTGGCAGAGAGATCCAGTCTGCGAGAACATGGCCATTTATGCCAGAAACAACCTTCCACGGGATCCATAGCGGCCTTCGTGTGAATCTTTGTGTATTCCCTCTTTCTAATTTATTAACATGAACGACATTAGATAATCCTCCAGCCTGTAACAAATGAGATTGCTTTGTCTGTATTTTTTTTTTTTGTTTTTTTTTTGTTTTAGCAGCGTTGTGATAATGAACGCCACTCAGAGGTGAGCAGTCAATCCATTTATTAGTGTTTTATTTTAGAATATAGAGCAATTTGATTCATAAACAAAAGACAATTGTTACATTACAATTACTTGTGCAGAACAGGCCACTTTGCACATTGAGGGCATACGATGTCTACGCTTAGAGGAAGAAAAAAAAATAGTTTCTGCGGAACGCGTCAGCTATAACATCAATTCAGGTCCCTTTTGTATGTTTTGAAGACGAACAATGCGATGTAGCTTTTTTTTGGTACCATTCCATTGGCTGCGATTATGTTGCCCACCGTGTATCTCTCGCTAAGTCACTTATTTACGTATGGTCATACTGCACTGCTACAGAACTCTGACAAAAAGAGCTAGTGTCTGCTTTCTTAAAGAGCCTCCATCACCTAAATATGGTGATCATGGAAAATAGAAAATGATTAAAAATGATCTACATTTGTTATCAAAACTGCAGACAAATGTCTAATTTTAGGCTAAAAATCAGTTTTTAATGTGTCTGTGGCAGTCTCCTGCTTATGACATCACCTGTGGCCTGATATGCAAATTACACATTTCCCATTGAAAACCAGTTAATTTGCATGTCAAGCCACAGGTGATGTCATAAACATGAGACTCCACAGATACATTTTAAACATATTTTTCTCCTACTTTAGGCATTTGCTTGAAGTTTTGCTTGTACAATGTACAGATCATTTTCAGTCATTTTTTTTTTTCTTTACATTCACTGTAAAAATCCAGTTTGGTTCCTATAAGGGTTTTTCTTTTTCCTTTTATTATATTATTATTATTATTATGTTTGAGCCATTCCATTGGACACATTTGAAATCTTGTTTAGTGAAATATCCACAGGTTTTTAAGATAATTAAGCTCCATTTGTTAACTTTGGCAGTATGTTTACCCTTGACTGCATCAACACAGCAGCCTGTTTAAAACTTGTTTTTGTCTTACTCTCCCCTTTACTATGTGTCCGACTCATTTCGATGTTGCATTCTAGCAAACAGAGAAGTGGTCTGATCCTTCACTAAGCCATGTTACATGCTAGCAAACAGAGAAGTGGTCTGATCCTTCACTAAGCCATGTTACATGCTAGCAAACAGAGAAGTGGTCTGATCCTTCACTAAGCCATGTTACATGCTAGCAAACAGAGAAGAGGTCTGATCATTCACTAAGCCATGTTACATGCTAGCAAACAGAGAATTGGTCTGATCCTTCACTAAGCCATGTTGCATTCTAGCAAACAGAGAAGTGGTCTGATCCTTCACTAAGCCATGTTACATGCTAGCAAACAGAGAAGTGGTCTGATCCTTCACTAAGCCATGTTACATGCTAGCAAACAGAGAAGTGGTCTGATCCTTCACTAAGCCATGTTACATGCTAGCAAACAGAGAAGTGGTCTGATCCTTCACTAAGCCATGTTACATGCTAGCAAACAGAGAAGTGGTCTGATCCTTCACTAAGCCATGTTACATGCTAGCAAACAGAGAAGAGGTCTGATCATTCACTAAGCCATGTTACATGCTAGCAAACAGAGAATTGGTCTGATCCTTCACTAAGCCATGTTGCATTCTAGCAAACAGAGAAGAGGTCTGATCCTTCACTAAGCCATGTTACATGCTAGCAAACAGAGAAGAGGTCTGATCCTTCACTAAGTCATGTTACATGCTAGCAAACAGAGAAGAGGTCTGATCATTCACTAAGCCATGTTACATGCTAGCAAACAGAGAAGAGGTCTGATCCTTCACTAAGCCATGTTACATGCTACCAAACAGAGAAGAGGTCTGATCCTTCACTAAGCCATGTTACATGCTAGCAAACAGAGAAGTGGTCTGATCCTTCACTAAGCCATGTTACATGCTAGCAAACAGAGAAGAGGTCTGATCCTTCACTAAGCCATGTTACATGCTAGCAAACAGAGAAGAGGTCTGATCCTTCACTAAGTCATGTTACATGCTAGCAAACAGAGAAGAGGTCTGATCATTCACTAAGCCATGTTACATGCTAGCAAACAGAGAAGAGGTCTGATCCTTCACTAAGTCATGTTACATGCTAGCAAACAGAGAAGAGGTCTGATCATTCACTAAGCCATGTTACATGCTAGCAAACAGAGAAGAGGTCTGATCCTTCACTAAGTCATGTTACATGCTAGCAAACAGAGAAGAGGTCTGATCCTTCACTAAGCCATGTTACATGCTAGCAAACAGAGAAGTGGTCTGATCCTTCACTAAGTCATGTTACATGCTAGCAAACAGAGAAGAGGTCTGATCCTTCACTAAGTCATGTTACATGCTAGCAAACAGAGAAGAGGTCTGATCATTCACTAAGCCATGTTACATGCTAGCAAACAGAGAAGAGGTCTGATCCTTCACTAAGCCATGTTACATGCTAGCAAACAGAGAAGAGGTCTGATCCTTCACTAAGTCATGTTACATGCTAGCAAACAGAGAAGAGGTCTGATCCTTCACTAAGTCATGTTACATGCTAGCAAACAGAGAATTGGTCTGATCCTTCACTAAGCCATGTTACATGCTAGCAAACAGAGAAGAGGTCTGATCCTTCACTAAGCCATGTTACATGCTAGCAAACAGAAGAGGTCTGATCCTTCACTAAGCCATGTTACATGCTAGCAAACAGAGAAGAGGTCTGATCCTTCACTAAGTCATGTTACATGCTAGCAAACAGAGAAGAGGTCTGATCCTTCACTAAGTCATGTTACATGCTACCAAACAGAGAAGTGGTCTGATCCTTCACTAAGCCATGTTACATGCTAGCAAACAGAGAAGAGGTCTGATCCTTCACTAAGCCATGTTACATGCTAGCAAACAGAGAAGAGGTCTGATCCTTCACTAAGTCATGTTACATGCTAGCAAACAGAGAAGAGGTCTGATCATTCACTAAGCCATGTTACATGCTAGCAAACAGAGAAGAGGTCTGATCCTTCACTAAGCCATGTTACATGCTAGCAAACAGAGAAGAGGTCTGATCCTTCACTAAGCCATGTTACATGCTAGCAAACAGAGAAGAGGTCTGATCCTTCACTAAGCCATGTTACATGCTAGCAAACAGAGAAGTGGTCTGATCCTTCACTAAGCCATGTTACATGCTAGCAAACAGAGAAGAGGTCTGATCCTTCACTAAGCCATGTTACATGCTAGCAAACAGAGAAGAGGTCTGATCCTTCACTAAGTCATGTTACATGCTAGCAAACAGAGAATTGGTCTGATCCTTCACTAAGTCATCGTCCACACTGACAGCTTTCGAGTCTGGGGTTTTAAACTGCATGAAGTTTGCGCCTGCCAATCCCTGTGTGTCTGACTCTCATCTCCGCACTGTCACCGGTCATAAAACACAGCCGCCAGCCCATTGCTTTTATTACCCAGCGAGTGCCGGCCTGTCACTTTCAATGCTCTCCCTGTCAAGGCGAAAGAGAAGTCTCTCTGGCAGCAAAGCTCCATTGTCACAGTGATTTTATCCAGCACAGCTCCAGCCAGAGCTAAGAGGCGGCAGCGGTTAATTAATTGCACTTTGCCATTGCGCTGCTAATTCCTCCTGGGAGGCAATGGGTTAAAGTTCACAGCTCCTGCCAATCCCTTAAAGTGGCAGATACTGCTTTTTCACACCTTTCTGTGGCTGGCGAAAAGCCCAGGGATCCATAAAGTATGTGCTTTTTTTTTTATTTATTTTTTTTGCTGGATTGGGAGAGCGGTAACCCCGGGATTTTGGTCTTGTTTGAAATGCCGGAATGGCAAGCTTTAATAAAACGGGAGATACACTTTTTGCTTGTTTCTGCATATTTATTCTGTGTAACCTAAAATACGAGGGGGGGGGCTCCCTATCCCCCCTCTCCCCCCCTCTTAAGCATCTTCTCTGGGTAGGAGGAAGGTTTGATCTCTGCGCCCCCCCCCCCCCCCCCCCCCCCCCAGCTGGCAAGTGATTGATCAGACGCAGGGAGAGCTTGCCGCTCGCAGGGAGATACCTTGGCCGGCAGGAAGGCCGGTCTGTTTGTGGTTGCACAGGATGCAAGGAAGATAAAGAACACTTTACGGGTTTTAAATAACTGCAAATAAAAATAATTTTCAGCTAAACCTGCACGGCAATAAAAGTCTCGTCAATCGACCTGTCAGCATGCGGCGCGCGGCTTTTCCTCTCTGATCCCCTCCTCGGTTTATCGCTTCTTCCAGAGGACATGCTCTATTGTCAGCTGAGTGTCACTCACTGCTGGGGATCCTTTGTCACTCTTCCTGTGGCCTCCCTAGCCCAGGCCAAGAGGACGGGTGTGATATCGCTCTTGCACACTGACAGACACCTCTGCCTGTTACTTATCTGGCCTGACCAGGATGGTCTTATCATGTCATGGTTGATATCCTCGGGGAGAGAAGATGCAAGGAACAACAAGACCTGACTGGCCAATAAATCTCACAACAAATACCCCCCCCGCCCCCCTTCTAGAGCATTAAAAATATATGGACACCTTGGGCCGTATTAAAGCAAAGTTGAAGACAGAAACTAGGATCTGTCGCCACGGTTCAGACGAGTGCCCCAAGTCTAGCATTCCTCCGCCCCAAAATCTCATCAGTTTTAGATTTAGAAACTCAGCCCAGTAAATATTGAAGCACCTGTACGAAGCTGGTGCACGACCGAAAACCTAAACTCCGCAGGGAGAGTCTGGTTTGTGTTGGTTTGTAAAGTGAAGGGCTGTATACTGTGCAGGGGTTGGGGGGGGGGGGGGGGGGGCATGCCATGGTTGCAGGGAGGTGGTGGATATTATTAATTTCATGAGGTCTTAAGATCTGATTCCATATTGAATAGCTCGAAAGCAGTATAGATCATGCTGAGGTAATTGCGAAATGCGTTGACAGCTTCTCCTGACTTCTTTTATTCAGGTCAAAAATGAAAGGAATTGGGACTCCACTGGGGGGAAATACTGATTTGGCTTGACTAGTTGAAACGGCAGCCAACTTAAGACTTTCGGCTCTATAAAAGACAATTCACATAGATCTAGATAAAGATATACACGTGTGAAAGTTTATACACAAAATCGTACATATTTTCAGCTACCCCGGGCCCTTCTTCCTTAGGCAGGGAAGGGGAAGAATCCCTTTTCTTTTGCACGTCAACTCTTGGCGACAAGGAAACAGATGTAAAAGTCGGCAAGATGTGAAACGTTTCCCTGGACAGTAGCCAACGCGTTTTACACGTATTGTATGTTCTTTTAGCATGTTCTTTCAATGATGAGAAATTGATCGTTTTCTTTCAAACCTGTAACCGAGCAGTGTGACTGGTTAGAATATCTGCTGTGCAAAAATTGATACATAAGGTAAATGTAGGGCTGTGGGAAAGCAGCCTGGAGAGAGAGAGAGAGAGGATCTCTTCCCCTACACTGAATTTACTAACGATTCCCTTCTTCTAACTCTGCAAGGGATGGCTGTGTTAATGTAAAAGAGCAGTGGTCGGGGAATAAAGAGATAATGGGGAGAGGTGTGAGGAGGGAAGACTGTGACAAGGTGTTTGCATGCTTCTTCCAGCAGATAAGCATCTTTATTTCATGCTTTGTAGTACTTTGCTTTCGGCAGACCAGTTAATATCACCCGCAGACGGCCTCTGCCAGAATGCCAGCTGTACCCATTTCAGCAGAGATGGGGATCAGTGTTAAAGTTTGAGCAAGGCATTATATAGTATCCTCTGTAGTCTCCTGCTCTCGGTCACCAAGGTTAGAGATCACCGTGTTACCCGTCTCCCTCGTTAACATATTACTCGTAAAGAAACCATTTCAGAATCCAGCCGAAGCTGTCAGGCAGCTCACACCACTGATTAAAGTACAGAAGGATATTGAAGCAGGCAGCAATTGGCAAATGCACTCCAAACCCAATCAAATTTGGAGACAGAGCTGTTGCAGAGGGGGAGGGGGGGGGGGGGAGAGCAATTAATAACCTTGTTAACAATTAGAAAAGTATTAAACACTCAAACTCACTGGCCTGAATGTGAGGATCTTTAAGTGTTTGTAATACAATGTGTGTGCTGAGCCTTCAAAACCCATTACGCCAGAAACTGACCCCTGTACCTTGCAGTTATGGGTATGAAGCCTGGGGTGTGACCCTTTAACATGGCAAAAATGGAGAAAAGTGTGTTCTGCAGTGTGGCATTGATCTTGGTGTTGCATGTAGAATGTTGTGTATCTGCAGAAGTCATATGTGTGTTCTAGGTGGGTAGATAATTACAGCCGATCCCGCTGGTCGGCTTGACACATACAGTCGGCTGAATTATCACTAGATTGATGACTTGTTACTAGAAACCTACATTGCTCTTGTTAGGGGAAATGACTGCTCCCTGCCAGCGTATACACCTGGGCTAGCGAGCAATGCTGGACCCCAGTAATATATTACAATGCCAAACAGCGTGGCATGCAACAGACCAGGCAGGGAGCTGCAAATTGGCACATGGAAGTATATTCAGTACAAATCCCATAATCCCCAAACAGCCTCATTAACTGAGAGAATCATGGGAGTTGTAGTTCAGAATCAGTTTGGTGGTGGTGGCACAGTTAGGTACCTAGGACATAGTCCCTCTGTCTGGTCCTCGAACGCGTCCTCTTTGAAATCCTGAAATGTGTTGGCTAAATGGAGACAGGGTGTGTTTGTGCCACAGAGGGGGTTATTGTGTATTTTGAAGGTGACGATACCTTTACATTCCTAATTAGCACTTGAAATAAATCCCAAGATTGCTATTCTGACTCCTTAACTTGGACGTACGGCCAAAAGATCTCCGGTAACACGTATTTCGGGGGGTTTGTTTTCGCCGGCGGTTGTCCTTTTCCACAAACAACTGGCTGCTGTGAGCAGAAGGTAAGGCGCAGAGCGGCATCTGGCAGCAGAGAGGCACTGCATGGGGCTCACTTAGTCACCCAACTCCTGCCGGCTGTCACAGTCTACTCCGGGGATCGACATCCCTTTACATTCTCTGGAGCTCGTTGGCAGCTGCTGTGGCTCGTTGAGTAGCCAAAATTCTAAGGTGCCAACCTGGGCTCCAGCTCTACACGTCTCCTGTACTCAGAGTACCGGGGGGGGGGGGGGGGGGGGTGTGTATGGTTGGTTAGAAAGGGGAAGCTGGTGGTATAGCGCAGATATCTGGAGTATACAGAACTTCGGCAAGACTCTGACTGTTGAGCACGAATCAGGGGATGTGGTTGTACTTGTGACCACAAATAATCCCTGCCTGATTGGCTGGTTTGGTAGGGTGTTCACCTATATTACAGCTGTTATATTTAGGGGCGTTCATGTACATTTATTATTTTCATTAGAGGGGTTCTAACATCACTGTTCTTTTTCCATTTTTTTATTTCTCAGATCCTTTTTTATTTAGGTCCAACGCGTTTATCTAGTATCTTGTATCTTTAAAGAACAAACAGATTTCTAGGATTCTATGATTTGCTTCAATTTTTACAACCAAAGAAACCACCTTTCCGGTGCTTATGGTACGTCAGGGGCAGTTTTAGGGAAAAAGAAAATACTTTAAATGATATATCTCATGTTCAATGATTTTTTTTTAATATTAGGGTCTGTGGGTGGGATAGCAGCTTTTAATGTAGAAACTGGTGGGGTCCGGTCACAGCTCTGCCATTTAGTTGGCTCCTCCTTACATCGGTCTTGGGGAGGGTTTTGGGACTTGTAGCAAATGAAACCGCAGACAGCAATGTAGCTTTAAAAGCCAGCATGAGCTGATGATAATGACATGCTTCACTACACAGCAGCAGCGTAATTAAATTTGCCCCAGTGTGATAAACTTTCCTGTTTTATCTGTGCCGCCCCGGGCGCTGTGTGCGGCACAGGCCTTCACAGGAAGGGTTAACACCGCAGAAGAGAGAGAGGCCGCTTTGGTTCCCGATGGTGAAGTTGCGATAAGCATTTTCCTCGCTTCTCTGGGATTGAACGTACAACAGAGGTAATTAATGGTCAGGCCTCTTCTACTGTATACGGTAATGGCAGGAGCTGTAAAAATTAATTTGCAAACATGTCATTACGCACCAGCCGTACAGGCGATAAACCTGTAATTAGATACTTGTCCATTCCAGGACACGGGAAGGGGGGGGAGGCGGGGCACCAATCTGTTTGCTTTGTTTGTGCCACTGTTACTACAAAACCGCAGGTTGGTTTTAAAAGAGGCCAAACTGGATGCTGCATGTAAAAGTCATCTTCACCCACAATGCATTACACTTAATAGTAGGAAAATGGACGAAAAGATGATGTGCACTCCACTCCAGTAAGCGATATAATAAAGTGCTTTATTGAACAATAAAACGAGACCAAAATGGAGGTACGTAAACAACGAACAACCTAGGTGCATTTTTTTGTTTGTCCTTTCTTTGTTTACGTACCTCCATTTTGGTCTCGTTTTATTTTTTATTGTTCAATAAAGCACTTTATTATATCACATCATCTTTTCGTCCATTTTCCTATATATCATACGCCTGGTCAGCGGGGTGGAGAGCATAGGTGAGCAGAGCCGATCAGCATCTTCCATTTTTAGATACACTTGATAGAAACATAGAATGTGTCGGCAGATAAGAACCATTCGGTCCATCTAGTCTGCCCAATTTTTTTTGGAGTACTTTTATTTGGCCTGTCAAAGATGAGGTGTATTTATTATTTTTTATTTATTTCATTTGTCTGGCTTGGTTTAAGACCTTTTTTTTTTAATTGAGCATGTCACCTGTGCAGAGTTTTCCCCAAAAAAAAAAAAATGAAAGCAGCTTACATGTTCAGAAATGGGAAATCCACATAGGACATAGCACATTGTCCCTCATCCCCGACATACTGGGGCAAATTGTCGAGGCAGGTGTTTCTTTGCATGTGTGGTTATGTTGATGGTGTGGACCACGAGTGTAAAACTGTGGCCTTCCAGCGGCTCACGACCTACATCTCCTTTAATACACTGTCAGTGAGCGGGCTGGCGAGGGAGGATGGGAGTTACTCTAGTAGGGTGCCGGGGTGTCCGTACAGTTTGGGGATATCTTAAGCAGACTTTCTCGGTCTCCTGATTTAGACACCTGTTGCAGTTTGGCTAACCATACTGTACAAACCTGTTTCAGAGCAATCCCAGGGGTGACTGGTAGGGCTTTAACCAAACACGTCTGACGGGTGTTACACTTAACTGCAGCTCCACCCTGCCTTTATCAGTAACCCCAAAAATACATAGGGCTCCTGGGAGGATTCTTGGGCAAGCTGGCAAAATGATTTTGTTGTTGTTTCTGCTTTGGGGGGGGGGGGGGGGGGGCTGACAATTAAAGTGCTAACTTAGAACAACTTAAATGGAGCAATCGGTAAGTAACCTTCCATTGGTTCCCATGTCTTACTGCTACCTTCCACTAGATTGCAAGGGGAAGACCACGTCCCCATCCTTAATGAGCTAGTGGAAAGTAGCAGTAAGATGTGGGATCCTGATGGCACCAGCCACGTCGTGTGAGGCCCATGTAGTTCTACATTGGGCTCCCTTTGGAGCTCACCTGGAATGTCCAAATGGAATATCTGCCTCCTGACCTACTGCACCCCCCTATACTTACATCGCCCATTATAAATATATATATATATATCCTATATAATTAACCCCCTTTGAGAGCCTCAAGTGATCAAATTACATACATGCATGTGGGTCTGGAGTTACTGCAGGAGCCCTTAAAAGTACACAAGGTAATTAAACACACACACACACACACACACATAGAAACATAGAATGTTTTCGGCAGATAAGAACCATTCAGTCCATCTAGTCTGCCCAATTTTTTTTGAGTACTTTTATTAGTCCCCTGTTCCCGGTCTTATAGCTAGGATAGCCTTGTGTCTATCCCACGCATGCTTAAAATCCTTGATTGTGTTTACCTCTACCACTTCTGCTGGAAGACTATTCCATACATCCACTACCCTCTCAGTAAAGTAATACTTCCTGATATTACTATATTAAATCGTTGCCCCTCTAATTTAAGACTATGTCCTCTAGTTGTGGTAGTTTTTCTTCTTTTAAATATACTCTCTTCCTTTACTGTGTTGATTCCCTTTATGTATTTAAATGTTTCTATCTTATCCCCCCTGTCCCACACGGTCTATATATGATTTAAAGGGACACTATCCCTGTAGGAATCATCAAATGGTTAGGGTGACCAGCCTTCCATTCTTTGCAATACTCTTGTATCTGCCTCTTCCTTGCTGTCTCTGTGTCAGACTGGAGCTTCAGTACGCAGATATAATTATAGACGAATGGTAATTGCGTCTAATGACCCGAGATCAGCACTTATAATGAAGCCGGGCATGTTCCCAAATATGTATGGCCCTCCTACTCTATTACACCGCACTCCCTGACACCCGGGGTAACATATTCACTACACACAGTCTGTGTCTCTCTCTCTCTCACGTTTGCTCCCCCTGTGAGGATCATGAATAACGCATGAGGTCTGTGGCTAATTAGAACATGACAATAGTCTCACTTCAGATGATTCGCCTTCCTCGTTTTCCCTGTGATTAATTTGCTTTATCTCTCTCTGCGCTGGGAGGAAGATGGAGGGACGTGGTTGGTGATTGGGAAGGTTGGGGGCTCTCAGTATCGTAAGGTTAAAAGCCGCAGAGGTTTATCGATTTCATGCCTTGCTGGATTAAATGTGACACAAGGAAGCGGCTTTTAGTTCCGTTAATGGGAGGGGGGGGGGGGGGGGGGGCTTGTGCCAGAACCGTTAAGAGGGCTGCTTTAAAAAGCCAGGCTGGGATCTTTTGATTAACGGTTTGATTGCCATAAAAATGGAGTTGCTAATATATTGTCCAAATGGATCCCTGCAGGCTAGATGTGGTCCCCAAGAGCTTTTCCCGAGTCTCCCTTTCAGTCCTGAGTGCATATTGTGTATTACATCATTTAGTCTTTATAGATGACCCAGTCAACAGGTTAATAATTCAACAGCCAGAAGGGTCCAGACAGGAGTTAAAATCTATAGTTAAAGGTCATCGAGGGAAGGGTTTAATGTCTACTCTGTAAGCTCTTGTATGATGTGCGCTCAGTAGCTCTTTCTCTATACACACAGCTGTATAGCTGTGAGATTACTGCTGGCAAATCCACTTGTACACAGTGTGTCCCCGCCGCCAGATTCAAGTTGTCACACAAGCCTTAAGAGCAGGGGTTAAGATTCAAGGCTAGCCGGGGTTTTTTCTCTCTTTCTAGTGGCTAAAGTTCTTCTACAGAGCGTTCGGGGCGAATCTCGGATGGGGGACAACCAAAGTCATTTACAAATGTCAACAGTTTAATCTTCTCTAAACGAGATTGCTCTCCGGACGCCAGTAAACACGCGGGTTATCTAGAAAGAGCGGCGGCGGCGGTTCTGGGGCAAGGTTCCAAAGGTAGAACCGTCAGCAGGAACATTCCGACTGTTTCCACGGTGACCCCTCGTTAGAACCTTGTCCCAGGAGTGCTCTGCACACGGTAAACCTGGCAGTGTGTGGGGAGGGAGGGTTACAGAAGCTTCACCGCCTGTTGCCGGTAGGCAATGCTAGTCAGGCCACCTTTCGTAACCGCTGATCATAATGGCACACGCCGTTCTAACCGGTACATGGTTTGTGTGTGAGCTGCATAGATGTGGTGCTGAAAGCGTTAAATATCCGGTTGCTGCTAAATATCCCCTCACTGGCGCGGGCTCCGAAAATCCCGTATAGCACGTCCGTGCATGCAGTGCATCACAGGGGGGCTACTGGTTCTATTCCGTACCAGGATTCAGGTGAGGAGTAGGCCGCTCGATTTATTAAACATGCTGTGGGGACAGGGGACGGCCCGATAGAAATCTCCAGCCCTTTATGTCTCCCAAAAAGGTCATCGATAGATCGGCTTCCCAAGATGTTCTGCAGAAGCCTTACTGCTACGTGTGACGGTGACCTGACCTTATAGAGAGAGCCTATGTACACCACACAGAGGCCACCAGAGCTGCCCTCAAACTCATTACACTTGATTTTATGGCCAAATAAGGCCTTTGTAATTAATTGGGTAAATGGTACGGGATTTAGAATATCATTCTTTTCATTCTCTTATCAGATGGGCTCAATTTACTAAAGATCCCCCTCCCGGTTGTCTGTCTCTATCAGATCTTGAGTCAGGCAAGAGAAAGCAGGGGGTGTATAGCTAGAGTGATAGAGCTTGTTTCTACATGCTGGTGTCACGGGGAGGTCTTGGAGTGGAAGCTGCTAGTCTATATCCCGGAGGGCATTGTGCTGCAAAGGGTTAAACCAGGCCCTTCCATTCCTCTGCCTGAAGATGTTTTTTTTTTTGTAGGATTAGGCAGAAAAGGAGAGTTAGTGTGTCTGCCTGTAATCACTCTGGATGTCAGACTCACAGGATATTGTTAGAAAATGACCTGCCCAAGGTCTTCCCTGGAATAGTGGTAAAGGCATGGCAAGGCCTCCCAGCAAAGGTGGAAGAAATAGGCCAGAGAGTGGGAGAATTTCTCCGTTTCTAGCCCCACTCTTGGCATAATACAAGACAGTGCTGTTAATATAGATAAAGCAAGATTAGATTGTCAGCTGTGTGGGTCAGCATATTGTAGCACTTATTATTATTGATATAGGTAAAGCCGGAGTATCATTAGAGGCCAGTACTTTAACGGCTTGTGTCCTACAGCTTACACAACCAGGCTCCCGCAGTCACCCTCTATGATACGTTTTGGGGGGCTGGTGGTCTGGGAGGCATCAAGCAGTGTGTATGTGTATTTTACATGGATATGTTTTGTGAATGGGGTTAAGCAATTAACCTTTTTCAGTGTGAGCAGCAATGCCGGTTCTGCACAGACGGGTGTTAAATGGTCTGCGGGTGAATAGAGAGGCTATGTTATGAGTGCAGGGGGAAGCACTGGACGCTGATGGCAGGGATGAGGTTCTGAGCGGCTCTACCGAGCTCAGTCTTGCTCGGGGTGTAAAAGCCGTGACATCCAACAAACGCACAGATCTTCAGCAAGGAAGCTCCAATTACACCTCCTAAATCCCAGCTCTTCCATGGGCAGGTCCGACAGCCCAAAACCAAGGTCTGCATCACCATTACAACCATTCCCCCCGGACAGGTTGCTTATCGCCCTCCAGTGTAAGGATTAAAAAATAAAAATACGTTGCTGGTGTTTGACCAAAGCACAGTAGAAATCAGAGGTCCGTCTCGCTAGGTTATCCTTCGCCCCCCCAAACTGTACAGCCCTGGGACGTTCGCCTAAAGCAGCCAAGAAAGTCACGTCTCCTCTATCACTTTATTCTTCTTGTTTGGAAGGGAGGCCAGGGGAATAGACCTCTCTAAACGTCACTTTGATATGTGCAGGGGTTAATATGTCGCAGAGACGGTCACATTTGTAATGCCGTGTTCTGTGTGATACGATTCTGGGTGAGGGGCTGACCCGTCACCTCGCTAATCGCCGGATTACCAGTCTTTTCTTCCAGAAATTCACAAGAAAAGGTTTTTTTTTTTTTTTTTTTACACTTGAAGTGCCAATTGACTTAAACCCACTTATGGTTTTTCCCCCGCTGCAATATTAATGTATCCGCCACGTTAACCATTACACTGCCACTACATGGAAAGCTAAGAGGGTGAGCTATAGAAAAGCAATTTGTTCGCTCTGTAATTATTTGTTTTTGATCCAGCGTGTGTAGCCCCCCGTCCCCCACCCCCTTCTCTGTACTCCATACACAGATCTCCTGTCAGGGAGCCAAAAAATTCCAACTTGCCAATAATGATTCTTGCATGAAAATTGATCGTGGGAGGGGTGGGCACACGCTCTCTCCCTCCCCTCCTTCTATTCTTTTATTCCATCCCTGTATTATTGTAAGCCCAAGGGGGGGGGAAAGCTGATGTCTCTTGACCAGACCCGGTGGAAGAGGGGCTCTAAAATCACAGGGAACCGGGTAATTGGATGGATGGCATCCTCTTCACATACTGTGCATTTTTCTTTTTTGTTCTCTCCAAAATCCCTCTCCTCCCCCATTAACCCTCTATTACTACGACTTTTTTTTTTTTTTTTTGTAATAAAAATAGCTTGAAGATAGAGACTTGGATAGATTCCAAAGGCTGTAAAATAACAATAGGTGCCTTTTCTCCCTGGCAACCAGAGAAATCCCCAGCCCCCCCCCCCCCCCCCCCCCATATTTTTCTATGTATTTATCCCCCCTTCCTGACCCTAAAGCACCGTGCTCTATTAGAGACACTCATTAACCCTCGCCCTGCACATTACTCAATGAAGAGCTGTTAGGAGCAGTGCTGGCTGGCAGAAGACTGAGAAGACAGTCACTAAACCACTGAATCTTAAAAGAGGCGTCTTTAAGAGCAAAGAACACACCCTCTCTCCCTCCCAGCTATTTTTTTCCCCTCTTTTTTTGTGTGTGTGTAATTTATTTGCATTTCTGGGTAGGCAGGAGGTAAATGCGGAAGACAGCATCAGATAGGAGTAAGCTGTACTCTTGCTTCTTCCTTGTAGTTCTGTCTCTTCCCTCACTCACACATACACAGAGAAACTGATCCAATTTTACCCCACCTCATTTATACCGCACACCCCCCCCCCCCCTGCCCCCATCCCTCGTGCACAATGGATCTGGAATTTTATTTAGTGTTTGTTTGACATTTTTCTTTCATTGCCTTTTTTTTTTTTTTTTTTTAAATACAAGCAAGAAAACAAAACCATGTTTGGATTAAAGCCCCCACTGTACTACTTGCCAGGTAAGAGGAAACCTCATTTTACTCCCACTTCTGGTTCAGTGACATGATGATATTGGAAGGTAACGCTGGGCGCTGGGACAGTGCCTGTCAGCTGTCTCTCCCCCCCCCCCCCCCCCCTTATTTAAATGCCAGCGCTGTCTGCAGTGTTCTATATACATGTTTTAATATTGCACAGATCTCTCCCCGGGCCGGATAAATCCTTTGGTTGTGGCATGTGCTGTCTTTGTCTGGTGCTAGGTGCTGATCTGTGTGTTTGCAATGCCTTTTCTGTTGCTCAAGTAAAATACCAAAGTGAAGCAAGGTGAATTAGCAAGTCGGAGGGGGGTGTTGGGAGTTACTTCTCCGACAAATGCCCATTATTGTGTCCCTGGCTGAACAAGCTCGGCTCGCTGCTTGTTGAGATTCCTGGAAGTCTGTGCCTTCTGGCAGTTAATATATATATTATATTTCTTTTTTTCTTCTTCTGTTGTTAGCTTGAAGAGCTGAGGATGTGCGAGTTCTGCCACTGGGAGGTGGATGATAGCTCTGTGACATGTGCTTAACCCAGCTTTAACATGTTTGTTGCTGTAGGCTGACCTCACGTTTAACCCTATATTTCATGCAGGGGGAAAGCAGAGCTGCATTAGTTTTTTTTAGCACTGATTCCCTCCTGACATGGTTATGTGCAGGGGTCGGTCACTATATCCTTTTCGAGATCTGCTGCTTGAGAGCCAATGACTTGAAACTCTTAAGAGATTGTCTAGTGTTTTTATTGGCCAGGAAGGATATGATCTCTACTTTTAATCTTGTTGCCGGCTGTAAATCTCTTCCCAGGGATCAGCTGGGTCGTTCCTCCTCTGATGTGTCATGGTTGGAGTAATGACCCAGGGGGATGCACTGAGCTCCTTGTAGGACCTGACATTGGAATCTCACGCGAGGAGCTGGGGGTGTCCGCCATAACACTGCACAGATCTCCCCAGGCATGATTTTGGCTCTGGCCAGACAGTTCAATTTGCTAATTGTCACTTTTTTGTGTGTGTGTGTGGAATGTATGAGTAATTGGGTGCGCTTCTTGGCTGTCAGGTGTCATCCTATCAAAGTAGGGCAGGGTTATATAAGCCTTTTTTTTTTTTATTATTATTATTATTGACAGACAATACCTGCCTAATTGAAGAGAAGGGAGAAAGGGTTAACGGCCTTCAGGAATTACTTTCCAGGTCAAATAGTCTCCTCTCTGGGTTTTGTGACCAGTTATAAATATAAGTTAATGTACGCGTCCGCCATAATGATTGCGGTCAGGCGCAGCGAGAACGCTCTATATAAGCCTGAGGACTATTTGCAGAAACCAGGTGGAATCTCTCGGAGATTTTTAAATGTCCTCATTTTTAAAAACATTTTTTTTTTTAAAAAGAGCGCTTCAAAGGAACAAGTAAATGATTATAATTCTATTTGCCGCTAACTGCCCCGTTTTGTAACGACTCTAATATTTATTTAGAGTTTAGGGGGGGGGGGGGGTGCAGGTTTGTGGGAGTCTGCATTGGCCATGCTATATTGTTTTTTTTTTTTTTAAATACCTTTTTTTTTTTTTTCATATGAGTTTTCTTCTGCAGACGAGATAAAAAGCATGACATTTTGGAGATAGCAGTTTCAGTTTTGTGTGTGGTGGGAATTGGCCTTGATGCACTCTTGATCTTACAAAGACAGCGTTTTTCCGGAAATGTCTGTTGTACGCAGACAGTGTGGTTAGCGATAGATAGAAAGCCTTTCCCCGCAATGTGTGTCTCTCTCAAATTTAACGCTTGTGTTTAAATTAACTTATTTTTTTTTATTTTTTTTTAATAAAGAACAGATCTCTATATCGAGTTTGTTTTTCTGCATATGGCATTTTGCACTTTTTATTCATTTGGGGTTCCTACAGCAGTGACCCCTACAATAGCTTTTATTTTGGGTTAGTCTTGAATGGCTGTTCTTTCTCTTGCAGGACTGCGTAGGTTTTGTTTATTTTTCAGTTTGTTTGTTTTCTTTTTCTCCACGAAGACACAGGCCAGAATGTAAAATTCCCTCAAGTGATGTAATAATACCTTTTTTTTTTTGTTTGGTTTTGAAGGCCATCCTTTTTTGATGGGCTTAGGATGTTGCATGTAGTTTCATTAATATTGTTATTGAGAGTTGGGCTTTGGGGGTTTGTAGCACCTGCAGCGAGTAGGATCAGACCCCACACAGGACTCCAGAATCTAGCCGGGGGTTACAGAGCGCAGAATGGGTCGTCTGTCGTTATTCAGGGATATTGTGTGAGTTTGTGAGTGAAATGAACAGAAGTCTTACTTGATTTGAGGAAAGCATGCTCAACCAGTAATGCTCACCCGTTTTATCACACTGAGCACATGATACTGTGCATGTGTCAGTGTATTGCACATCTAAGGTCTCGTACGCCTTTGCTTCTGGGTGATGGGCTGGGAAGTTGCGTTAGAAGAGCAGTGGTGTGTGTGTTGTGGTGTTGCTGCACAGACTAGCAGAGCTGTGCTCGCCCTGGGGGGTGTAATATACAGCTGTTCTTCCATTGGTTTCACAATGTTCTAAATTAGATCCTTTCCCTGCAGATAGCCATTCCCCCACCGACTTTACATATTACAAGAGTAACACGCTACTGTTAGAACACGTATGTTGATGCGTGAGATCTATCTGGCAGTCTGGCGTGGCTTGCAGTCCATTTATAACAGATAACTTCCATGTTCTTTGAAAAGCCGCTCTGGATTCTGGTTATACCCTCTGTCAGCTTTGAGGGGGGGGGGGGCATATTTAATAATAACTCTGCCATGGTTGATGTGCTCTCCATCTCTTAACCACCTAAATGCTAAATCTGGGCACAAAAACCCAGGTGTCTCTGATCTGATGTGAAGAGCTTTCAGGGTTATTTGTTTTATTTTAATAATTTTTTTAAAAACATTTTTTACATATGGGGGTCTTGGCATCATGAAGTAATTAAAGACTCACGTAAGGTGAATTACATAACACTGGCTTGAGCAGTAAGAGCCCCCAGTTTATACAGCCTGTGTTAATGATAGCAGCTTCCAATAATCTAGATTTTCCCTTTCTATAAGATGTGTTTATAAGGACTCCTAAGACATGCTGTTTAAAAAACATTTTTTTTTTTTAACTCCCCCCCTATCTCTTACCCCCCCCCCCCCCCCCCATTGCCTGTTCAGGAGTTTGACAGCTAGAGGGCTGTGAATTAGCACAATATTTGACATGGAGCAGGCAGATTATGGTGTTCGGGGAGGGTGTATTGGGGCTTAGATGAGTAACCGTTTCATGTGGTAAATGGGCCTGTGGTCTGTGTGCTTCTCATTTGCTTAACCTTTTAAATCTCTCAGGGTTGTGCAAAGTATGGCACCTGTCAGTACTAATGATTGACAAACAGTAGCCAGCTTCCTGTCTGAAAGTGCGTCTCACGTTCACTATTATGTTGCACGTTTCTTTCTTTGGACAGACTGTTTATTTTTATTTTTTTTTAGCAGCTTTCCACAAGCCGGAGTGTCCTGACTTCTAGATGGTGTTCTGTCAAGCAGCTGGTAACTCCTTAAAATAATAATGCACAGTGGGGCATTAAGCAAGGACCTCTCCTCAAGGATTAGAATGTGCATTAGAACGAGCCTGCACCTGTGGTCAAGCAGGGATTGTGTTCTAATCAGGCTGGCTCGTGGCTGTTGTGACTGTTTTTTGGCAAACTGGTGAATGTAGGGGCACCTGGGGGGGGGGGGTAAGCTGGTGTCGCCAAATTTAGGCTCTGTATAACTCCCACGTCGCCAGTCGCCTCTTCATCTCTCCAGTGTAAACATAAGATCAAGAATGGGAACTCTGTCCTTTCCCCCAGCCTGGCATTCGCTACCTAAAATGGAAATCTCCTCGGGGAGTGAGACGCTGTCCCCCTCTCACATGGCTGAGCGTGTGTATGTTTTAGTCTCATTTTTGGAGGGTCATTGTGTCCGTTTAGCAGTTTGAGCTGGATCTCTTCTGTCGGATCCAACTCCCTGTCACTGTGAGGCAGGCCAATAAAACTAGTGTCTTGGCAACTCCTGCTACTTGTACTTAATCAGTGGTCGGCAGAGTATGATGGGTACAGAGAGTCTACTGATCTCTCCTGTCGCAGGCTGACTACTACCGAGGAAAGCTGGGATTTAGGTCAGAATGACATGGTAAAAAAAGACTCCGGTTTAACCCTTTTCACATGGCTTTTGTTTCTCCTGATTTTGAAGAATCCTTAATTATCATCATAGCTTATGTCAGTTCAACTTTGTTAATTAAAGTTCTCTGCTAGGACAGGGGCACACAAGTTTTTAAAAAAACAAAACAAAACAAAAAAAAAAACGGATCAGGTTTTAAGAAATATATATGTGGTATACTTTCAAGCATCAAAATAAGGAAAGTCACCATACAGTTTTAACTTTCTATTTTTCAACTTAAATGACACATAGTATCAGCGAGCATGAGATGGAGAGATACATAGGGGTGACCCGGTCAGTGCCCGCTCACCCACCGTATTACAGAAACAAACATGGTGGCCTTAAAAGTGGAACTCGCCTGTGCTAACTCTATCACTAGGCGGAGACTTCCCAAATCTTCAGGGTGTAGTTATTGTATTGCAAGGCTTGCTTCTTGCATGCTAACACACCCTATGTCAGTGTTACAAACTCTCCCTTCAGGAGCCTCCCTATCCATCCTCCATCCCATATAATATCATGGAATTCAGAGTGTTAATTAGTTGTGGGCCCAATCGTTCTCTTACCGCTCAGTAATTAGGCATTTCTTTCTATACTTCTTTGGCTGGTGCCCGGCCCTTACAACTGAACCACTGTCTCTCTAGAATCACCTTTTTAGGACCAGCTACTAAATGAAAATGAGTTGTGAGCCTTTGTGACCCCCCAGAAGATTAAGCTGCAGCTTCCAGGTGTGAACCCTGGTCTGGAGCTCAATTCTACTGGTTTAGACTGTGCGTCTTCTAGGCATACACTGTGTAAACACATTGCTAAACATTGTACATAGCCAGTAATAATGCCAGGACAGAACACCCAGAAACCAGACTGTGCCCTGAAAATTTGAGACTGTTGGCAGCTATGCGCATGAGAGGATCTAGTAACCCCCTGACACCTACATATATAAACTCCGTACTGCGTGGTTTGTAATAATAAATCCTAGTTGGAGCCAAAAAGAGCATTGAGGAGCCGGAGATCTGTGTCTTCAAACTTTAGGAGCCAGCAAAGGGGGTAGAGGGTTAGGAGCCATGGCCGCCTAGCTCCTGGTTTATAAGCTTGAGGGAGCTGTAATCTATTTGGTGTCCAATGGGCTATTTATTACGTATTATATCAAAGTGGGGTAAATAAAACCAATGTCTTGTTGAGCCTTACTAATAAGCAATGAGTGGGATATTGTGTGAATAAAATGCATCTGATTCTCAGGACAATCCTTTGCATTTCTGCTGCTCAGATTTGCATTCTCTCCCATTAATTCCATTCATTCCCCCCCCCCCCCCTTCTTGCTGCTCCATTTACTCTGCTCCAGCGCTGCTGCACAGGTCTCTCCCCGACAGAGCTGCATGTCACACATGAGTAGGTGTTTGCTGAGTGATGCTGGGGAGCCCGGTGTGTTCAGGAAGACTCTCCTTGTTTAGCTGCCATGGCGAGATCGTCTCCTCCACTGTACAGGTGCATGGATCAACGGTATCCGGCTAATTAGTGATAGCACAGCTGCCTGATGGCTTGTAACCTCAGTGCAGTAATGCTAAGTAAGGAGGAGAGGGATTAGCACCGGTAACCGAGCCACACAGGGAATTTTATTCTGAAACCGGACTTAGAAAACCTATAATCAGACGTGCATGGGTTTATCACATTGTGAATATTAAGATGTAATCCAGCAGGTTTGCTCATTACCCTTCCTTGCACAGGGGAGTAGCTGGCCATATACTTGACTTTCTCAGAAAATGCTAAGATCCGTGAGCTAAACAAAGCCAGAGGTCAAATCAAAGGCAAACTGAGTTACCCATGTATATCCATCTTATCTGCCAGGAACAGTTATGGAATACGCAGCGTTTGCCTTGGACTGGGTTTTACTATACTATTTAATTACTATACTTTTAAAGCACAACAGTAAGTATTCATAATGCGTATCAAACATCAAAGCAATATCCAAATATTTAGTTTTTAGTGTTTTGAAGCTGGCATGTGACTCCAGACACCCACACGGGAGTCCAAAACATGAAGAGTCTGTGCTTCCTTCCTCGCTCCTATTTACTAGTCGAGAGATGGGACTGCCATCAAGATGTGGTGTGCTATGCTGCACGGCTGTAGAGGTCTTGGGGAAGGATTGGGTTTTTCCCTTCACAGTAAAAGGCAATGTTAGGACTTTTTAGTCAACGTCAAGCAGTATATTACAACGGTATCTCCAGATAAAAGGGGGGTCCTGTTAACCCTTTGTGTTCTCTAAGGCAAGTACAATCCTTTTTAAAGGGAATAAAAGCTCGTCCACTGCCGGATGAGACCAAAGCATTCTTGCCAGCCAATTTTGCGAGTATCGTGGGTCCCCCCCGTTCCTCCCCCCCCATGGCAACACCTACCCCCATTTTGCCATCAGCCATGTGATTACAATTATTCGTTAATACTAATACGTTATCAGCAACGTGAGGCCATTCAGCACATGAGCTCTCAACTACCCAGGGGTAGAAATTTCTGTGGAGTCTTCAGAGATGGCACCTCGCAGGCAGGGCACGAAGGAGCGCCTTTTACAGCTACCTGGGGGCTGTTTTCAAAGGAATATGCTTCCTTCTTGAAAGGCTTGAAAAGTGCAAAGGGAGACAATAATGAGGCTGTGATCCGCTGCGTATCAAAGTGCTGTGTGTGTGGGTTTTTTGTTTTTTTTTCCCTTTTTCAGAGCCTTTATTCCTCACCGACTCCCCGAGGTCTGATTTCTCCCCCTTTGAGTAGTGAGAATGGGCAGCCCGCTGCTCAGATTGCATGTCATTCACTATCATTTTGTGTCATTTAGACAGCCAGATCGTGCGGAGAGATGGGAGAGAGAGCGAGACGGCTTGTTTGTGGTTTCTCTGATGTGTTATTTGAAGACTTCTGGCCTAATTGGGGGACCTGTGGAAGTATTAACTCCCACTCAGCTCTATCATGTGTCGCTATATACCAAAGTCCCTTGGGGAAATTATATACATATAGATATACTATTAGGTGTCCTTCTAAATCTTTGTAAATTATTCCATTTCAAACCAGCTTTCCTATAGATAGCGAGAAAGATTTCCTCCCACAGATCACTAATATATTAGCTGAATTTCTGTCATGTGCGCCTCTCTCAAGATGACAACTGTTGGCAAAAAATGAATGTTTAATTGAAAGATGGCATCAAGTGTAGATGTTTTAAATAGAAATGCTTTAATAAAAGAATACAAATAAAGTACCTTATTGAGACCTCCGCATAGCTCTGTCGTGGGGTAGGCATGTTGTGTAGAACCTTTGCTCTGTATAGCTCTATCAGGGGGTAGGCATGTTGTTTAGAATCTTTGCTCTGTATAGCTCTATCGGGGGCAAACATGCTGTTTAGAATCTTTGCTCTGTATAGCTCTATCGGGGGCAAACATGCTGTTTAGGATCTTTGCTCTGTATAGCTCTATCGGGAGCAAACATGCTGTTTAGAATCTTTGCTCTGTATAGCTCTATCAGGGGGCAAACATGCTGTTTAGAATCTTTGCTCTGTATAGCTTTATCAGGGGGCAGACATGTTGTTTAGAATCTTTGCAATGTATAGCTCTATCAGGGGGCAGACATGCTGTTTAGAATCTTGGGTCAGATGAAGATCTGACCCAAGATTCTAAACATGTCCGCCCCCTTCCTGAAAGAGCTATACAAGCAACAGAGGACTTAACCAGTTACCTTATCTATATCCTTTCATTCAAGCATTTATATTTATAATGCCTACACTTGATGCCATCTTTTAATTAAGCCTTAGTTCATTATTTAAAAAAAAAAAAAAAAAAAACTGACCTCTATCGGGTCAACCAGAACCCCAAATGAGAGAGATTTAGCAATGAAGGGCTGGCGCTCTGTCGCTCTCTCTCTCTCTCTCGCGCTCTCTCTCTCGCTCTACCTCATTTGTTGTAGCATTGTTAGTGATGCACACAGACAGCTGGTGCATAAATTATGGGAGAGGTCCTCTCTAATAATGTAGTAATCAGATTTTTATTCTCCGGTGACGAAGGTCTCCAAATTATCACTGCTCTCACAATCTCTTCCAGTGCATGGTGTAATCAGCTTCATTAGAGGAGTGTAGTTATATCAGGACATGACCTGCAGAGAGAGGGGTCAGGGAACCCGACCTGTATAATATACCCGTGTCACAGATAATGTTTGTCAGAAGGGTGTCATTCAGTACTATAGCAGCCACAGCTACCTGTTATTGGGAAGGAGGGATTTCTTCTTTACATTTTTTTTCCCCACGGTGCAAAATATAATTTGTCATTCAGAAGAATGATTAATTCCATCGTTGCATCTAAATGTTTCTAAACCTGCAGAGCTGATAAGCATTATAATTATAAAATAATATCTTTATAAGATCAGGTTTAATTCTTGACTCACGTTATTTAGCTGGTAAATGAACAAACGGCGGTGCTGGCAGAGTCGCAGGTTCAGTTCCTGGCAGGCTCAACTCAGCCTTTCATCCTTCTGAGATTGATCAAATGAATGCCATTAAGTGCATGTGTCTAAATGCTTTTAGCCCCTTCCCCCCACACCCCTCCAGGAGGGAAAAGCTCACTGTAAAATAAAAAAAACAAACAAATGTATTACTTCATTAAAAGATCACGTGTCCATCCTCATTTTGTTTTTAGCAATCCCTAAACATTTGGTCAGTGTTCCTTGAGAGAAATAACTTTACCCCCCTGCTTAATGGGTTTCTGTGTGAACCAACCACTGTCTAATCGTATTCCCCCAATCTTTCTACGAGGTCCCACTTGTCCTTCGCTATCCTGTTTGTACTAACATGAATTAGCTATGCTCCCCTTGCCTCCAGAAATGGGATAACCCCCCCCCCCACACACACACACACACACACACACACACACACATACACACCCACACACACACACACACACACACAAAAAAAAAAAACAATGCAATAATCCTGCTCCTGCCCCCCTCCAGTCACCCTCCCTGTCCTTTATCCTGGGTGTCTCGGGAGCTTAGAGATACTGCCTTAAAGCTCTGTCACACACTATCCTTTGCTGTCTCTGCAGTAATTAGTCTGCTCAGCGCCCCCCCCCCCCCCCATACTTTATATCTCCCTCCCCTCTGCTGGCAAAGGCAGGCAGCGGTTGACACCGTTTCCATAACAACCGAATTTGGGAGTACTGAGGGAGGTCTGAGCAAATCCGGTGCCAGCAGTATGACGGGAGTGGCACGGCTTTTAGCCCCCACAAGCATTACAGGGCGTCACAATGCCCCCCCTTTTGACATAGAGACCTGTTGAGCTCTGCTGACCCTCGGATATTTTAGTTACAGACTTCTCCATGTCACTTACTCTGACCCATAATGCTGGGACCCAAATCCTCAAAGCTCGCTTCCCAACAAGTCCTTGGCCGGCCTCCTGTCCTATGTCCCCCCTTGCAAAGGTTAGCAGGGCCCTCAAAGGCTTGTCTGTTTAACTGTGGTCAAAGGACAGCAGGGATGCAAGGGTTACTTAACCCTTTGTGTCCCTGAGGAGTGGAATGTCAGAGCCTGTCCTGTAAGTGCTATATAATGCTGGTATAAAACCACAGAAGCCATTCATAGTGCTGAGATCAGGATGATTAACCCTCTAACTTCTGACATGGCTGAAGCAAAAAAAAAACCCCCCCACCTGATTTGACCTTATTTGGTTGTTTATACATTTTAATAACTGTTATAATAGTTTTATGATGAAATTAACTTTATAACCTCATTTCTGTCAGCGTCCTCTGCTACTGGTAATATTGCAGCACCTTTCATGGCTCTATGAGGACTCCGAAGCTCGCTCATGTCATCCCACAAACTGCCAGCAGTCCATTAGTTAATCTTATCGGCACCCAGGCGGCGGATTTGGCAGGGAAGAGGATAACAATCTCTTGGATAAGCCTGTTGGCAAGACCAGGATAAGCCTGCAAATTCCCAGTATTATGTGTGTCTAAATGCCACCGAGATTGTAAGCTCTGCAGGTCAGTAGATGGGCCCCCGCCCTGTGCTCTGTCAGGATGCTCTGTGCTGTACACATGGCCGGCCTCAAGCCATCAGCATGCGGGCAGAGTTCCCCCTAGTGATCACGAAGCTCTCTCCAAACCTGAGCTTTCTATTTAACATGCTAATCCCTGTCTGACCGGAGCAGTGTATCAGGGGAATAGCTTTCCTGCTTTTACCGTCCCTAATATTATTTGGCATTTCAGCATCTCTGCGCAAAGCAAATTGCCTAAGAAGGTTCTTTCCCCAGGAGTCGGGAAAATAATATTCTGATCTGATTTATGGATTAACTGTGAGGAGCGGTGGGGGGGAGAGAGAGCTCGATGCTAGGGTGGGCTGACCTTGTCTTTATTCAGAGCTGGTTCTTCAGAGATACATGCTCTCTCTGTAATACATTCCTAGATTCTTACACAATAATGGATACAGGTCACTTTAACATATTGTCAGTAGACACTGCAATATTTGGTACAATGCTCTGTGCAGGGGTTTGCTCACGCGTGTGTGTGTGTGTGTGTGTGTATATATATATATATATATATATATATATATATATATATATAGCACACAAATAATGATTTCACCTCCTGCCATTTCCCATAGTCCTTCTGCCTCAAATAACACCTTATTTAGAGAGGGAACCCCCCCCCCCGAGTCTGAGTAATTCAGTGGATTGGGGGGGTATTATGTACAAAAGGTCATTTCTGGGTCAAAGTTCTAAAAGTGATGTCATCAGCAGGAACATTCCATTGGTTACCACACCAGTGACCACACCAGAGATTCGCCCCATATTTCTACATAAACCCCATGGTGCACTCATGTCTCGCACTCTGGTGTTGATCAGATAAATTGTAGGTTTCTGACTGGGACCAGAGCTTCTCCAGTTACCCCCCCCCCCCCCCCCCCCCCCTCTCCTCCAGGGTTTTAATTGCTCATGGAGAATCTGTGGCATATTCCTCTCCTCGTATAACGCCTCAATCTGTGTTGTTGCATGCTCTGGTATATATCCAGTAGATACATAAAGGGAATCAATACAGTAAAGGAAGAGAATATATTTAAAGGAAGAAAAACTACCACAACTAGAGGACATAGTCTTAAATTAGAGGGGCAACGATTTAAAAGTAATATCAGGAAGTATTACTTTACTGAGAGGGTAGTGGATGTATGGAATAGCCTTCCAGCAGAAGTGGTAGAGTTAAACACAGTCAAGGATTTTAAGCATGCGTAGGATAGACACAAGGCTATCCTAGCTATAAGACCGGGAACGGGGGACTAATAAAAGTATTAAGAACATTGTGCAGACTAGATGGACCGAATGGTTCTTATCTGCCGGTGACACATTCTATGTTTCTATGTTTGCACTGTCAGGTCAGCAGATTGTTTCCTTATTACAATGAATTGATAGTGGTTAAATCATTCCAGTTCTGTATTAGAGACGCGTCCTCCCCCTTTGCTATACAGACCCCCTGAGATGACTACAAGCGCCATTATTATAGCTCAGGATGTTTGTGATTTTAGATGCAGCTTGTTAGAGGGATTGGGGTTATGGGGAACGACTATCTGTCTGTTTACATTTTGCTGTCCCCCTCCATGGCCTAGCTTGGGGGGGGGGGGGGGGGGCTGATGGTCTCTCTCTCTCTCTCTAAGTAATAGGATTTTGTCTTTGCTCTTTGTGTCCAGCTGTCCCCCAGAGTTTTGGCTTGTTACTGGCAGGGGGATGAGTGTAACACAGCCTCTTGGATTCCTGGGTCTGTTGTCGAACATGGAGTAAATGGCAGAACTCGGGGGATTGGTGATAAGACACAGAATGTGATGGCTGATCAGGATCACTTAATCTGCCCCATTCCTGGGGGTTGACATTTCCTCGTGACCTGGCCTTGTTCTGTGCTCGGGGTGCCTTTCCGCCAACTATACGTACTACATAGGCCTCTGCCTTGGCACCAAGTCGTGAACCCACTACCCTTTCAGTGATCTCATCTGCGGCCAGGTTCACTGCCCGGTTTTCTCTCTCTCGAGTGCAGAGGGAATGTGTGTCCCGGACATCAGTGGATCCCCTTGTTAAGCGGATCTCCCATTCATCTTTTGGCTGGAGCAGGAGGCTAGTGTTGGTTACCAAGCCTTATAACACAGTGGGATCTGTTCAGGAAAAACTGCACAAGTCAGGCATCACTAGCTGAGCTGGAGACATGTTCCAACGTTGCAGTTGGTGGCAATGAGTTCCTGTAAAACCTCCCCAATTCTCCAGGTTCAAATCCCAGCTCAGCCTCCTGAGCTACATAAAGTACCATCCCCTGAATGTCGGGCACAAGCTACATCCCCCAGGACCAGATAATACCTACCTACCTTCCCTGGCTCCCTCTGTAGTTATTAATACATTGCCTGTTTGTTTACAGTTCATCATGGTTTGCCTTTTATTGGATAAACACCAGGCCATTGAATCCCAAACTCCTTATCACTCCTGTGTGCGGGGTTGATCCCTTGTACCTTAAAGCCATAAGACTGTGATTGTTATAAGGCTCTAGATCAGGGCTCGACAAACCCCAGGCGCCAGGTCGCCATGGCGACCAGGAAATGAGACCTGGCGCCTGGGTGAAGTTACCCTCCCTGTCCCCTTGCCGCTGCCATCCGATGTTTTTTTCTTTTTTCGTAGCGCGAGGGAGTAAAGTCTGTGCGTATAGCACAGACTGCAAGCTCCGCCCCCTCGCGCAACGCGTGTCTGAGTGCCGGGTGTCGACACGTGACATCCTGGCACTCAGCAGGCCTATGAGTGAGGACATGCTGCAGCACGGATGTCCCCCTAAGCTGCAATGAGGTAAAGCAGCAGGGAGGGGGGACACATCAAGAAAAGACTGTGTGAGGTGGGTGTGTGTTTGTATATATGTGTATATGTAAAGTAGGTGTGTGTGAGGTGTTTGTATATATGGGTATATGTAAAGTAGGTGTGTGTGTGAGGTGTTTGGATATATGGGTATATGTAAAGTAGGTGTGTGTGAGGTGTTTGTATATATGTGTATATGTAAAGTAGGTGTGTGTGAGGTGTTTGTATATATGTGTATATGTAAAGTAGGTGTGTGTGAGGTGTTTGTATATATGTGTATATGTAAAGTAGGTGTGTGTGAGGTGTTTGTATATATGGGTATATGTAAAGTAGGTGTGTGTGAGGTGTTTGGATATATGTGTAAATGTAAAGTAGGTGTGTGTGTGGTGTTTGGATATATGTGTAAATGTAAAGTAGGTGTGTGTGTGGTGTTTGGATATATGTGTATATGTAAAGTAGGTGTGTGTGAGGTGTTTGTATATATGTGTATATGTAAAGTAGGTGTGTGTGAGGTGTTTGTATATATGTGTATGTGTAAAGTAGGTGTGTGTGAGGTGTTTGTATATATGTGTATATGTAAAGTAGGTGTGTGAGGTGTTTGTATATATGTGTATATGTAAAGTAGGTGTGTGTGAGGTGTTTGGATATATGTGTATATGTAAAGTAGGTTTGTGTGAGGTGTTTGGATATATGTGTATATGTAAAGTAGGTGTGTGTGAGGTGTTTGGATATATGTGTATATGTAAAGTAGGTGTGTGATGTGTTTGTGTATATGTGTATATGTAAAGTAGGTGTGTGTGAGGTGTTTGGATATATGTGTATATGTAAAGTAGGTCTGTGTGAGGTGTTTGTATATATGTGTGTGTGAGGTGTTTGTATAAATGGGTATATGTAAAGTAGGTGTGTGAGGTGTTTGTATATATGGGTATATGTAAAGTAGGTGTGTGAGGTGTTTGGATATATGTGTATATGTAAAGTAGGTGTGTGTGTGTATATATATGTGAAGAAGCCGTGTGTGTTTATGAATTGCGTGTATGTTTGCGTGATTGTCTGGCTCCTAAATTTTTTGGCTGGCTCCTAAAATCTAATTAGATTTGTCAAGCCCTGCTCTAGATAACTAGACACCTGTAAAAAGACTGACCACGGGGGGCTGGATCCCCAGAAACTATGTGTAACCTGCAGAAATCCTCACACTTGACAGTGAGCTCGTTATACCTGGATCTCTGCTCTGTGTATCCGTGAATTCACACTCTTTGCATACACGCGGGGTGAGGGCATCAAACCCTATCGGCGCTTCGAAGACTCACTAAATCATCCTGTCACTGCTCCACCCGGAGAATAACCAAGTGAGAAAGGGTAATGTCGTAATTAGTGTTCGCTGGCAAGTACCTGGCTCCTTAATGGTGCCGTGTAATTTGCAGGCCCGCTAGTTCATCCGTGACATGCTAAAGCTTTGCGTTGTCCCTGGCGAGGGGTTAATGAGGCATAATTTATTTATTTGAGAGAAGAAGGAAGAAAAAAAAATCCGATTTTTTTTTTCTTCTTCACCCCTCTATTGTGATCCTGCATTCGGATGACGAATATCTTGGTCACAGGTATATATCTGTACTGTATTGTGCAGCGGATTGTGGGGTTTGTACCTGGACAGGCCTTCCAGCAGATGTGGCAGTGGTGCTTACCGTTAGGTTGTTTATGGCAAGTGCTGGCATGGTCGACAGGTGCTGTGTTTATGGCATGTTATTAGCAAGGATTGACATATATTTGTAGACTCCAGCAGCTTATCTGAGCTAGACAGGGACCAGCCTGGTTACTTGGAGGAGCCAGGGAAGTTCAATCAAAAAGGTCAGGAGCCAAGGCCTCCCTGGGATTTGTCAAACCAGCAACGTGCTTATGGCAAGTGCCAGAGTGGCCAATCACAGTAGCTGGATTCACAAGGCCGTGCAAAGTCAAATGATGGGACATGAGCATCTGTATCCCATCGCCTAACTATACATCAAAGAATAATGACATCTGTGACAAGCATCTGGCTCCTGGATATGGAAGAAAGTCTTCCCTTCTTTCCCTTTCCAGTTTCAGAGCAGGTTGTACTGTCATTAATAGTATAATTAGGTAATTATCACTATACCGCAGAAAAGGGTTTAATTGCCAGACTGCTTTTTTTCTCTCTCTCTGTTTTCTCTCCTCCCCTCTTCCTTGTCTAGTTTGGGGGGGGGGGGGGGGGGAGAGAGGAGGGGGGGGCTCCTCTTCTGGCTTAGGAAATTGCTGTGTGTTTTATTTTTTGGGGATTTTTTTTGCAGCATTTTGATATCTCCAGATGTCTATGTAAAGGCTGAGCTGGGAGACTTTCTCCTGCTGACATCTCTCAATGCAGTTCAGTTTAGCTTGTTCAGTTCAGTCTGAAGCCCCCGCCCCCCGCAGTTAAAGGGTTAACCCTCATGGAAAGCCTCCCACAGACCTGAGGGGGTGAAATTAGTTTATCTTAAGGGATATTGAGTGTACAGAGCTTCTCACGGGTTTCTCGGGAATTCAGCTGTGTCCTCTAGGAAGTGTTAAAGTGACATGTTACTAAACCTTTACCAGCTGATATGGGCACAGGTCCAATTAATGGCATGACAGAAGTGAAATGGTAAAAGCGGGTGAAGGAAGATAGAATTACTGCAAAAAAGTGCAATACAAAAGGGCAGGTGGATATGATAAATGTGTGGCACAGGACAGGAGCCCTGACGCGTTTCACAGTGAGTCTTCCTCCGAATGATCCCAGCTCAAAATAAATTACCTTGAGAAGAAAGGAGAAGGAATAAAAAAAAAAAAAAGGATAAAAGGATGTGGTTCAAAAAACCCTTATTGATACATATGTTAGGCTTTTCTGATAAGAAAATACATAAATTATACATAAAATGAATACAATAGGAATAAGATATCCGATTTATAAAAACAAAGTACAATGTATATAGTAAGGAGTAAATCTTTAAGATGTGTTCTTGAAAAAAAGAAAACAATTTAAAAAAAAGTGTTATGTATAAAAATAGCTCATATTAATGATTCAGATGTGTGTGTGTATATATATATATATATATATATATATATATATATATACACACACACACACACACACACACACACACACACACACACACACACGTGTGTTAGTACACTGATGCTAATAGTTGCAGAGATACATACGGTAAATATAGCAGTTTTTTCCTGGTCTTCATCACATACCTTGCAGACTTAGGGTTGTATCCGGCCTCTGACAGAGGGGATAGTGGGCAGTAATAATCCTGCTCCCCCCCCCCCCCCCCTGCACACGCTGCTAATTAACACAGCACGGTATGAGGATAATGAGCATACACCGATAATGGACCTGTTACCGTGATAATTCACATCTCTGTGAAGGGAGCTTCAATTTAAGGTTCTGCCCTGTGTGCAAATTAGGTAAGAGCTGTCCCCGTCTGTCTGACAAGCCGACTAGCGAGTGACCAAATATGTGCTCCCCCTCTGAGGAGGCTGTCAGCATCATTACTGGGTGTGATGGGTACCGGTTATATCGAATAGGGAACAGATGCCCCAGAGCCATTTTGAATTAGATGCAATTAACACATCCCCTGCCGCCTGCTGGCATCATGGCAGATAGTCATCTCTATACAGGATGTACCCCCCCAGGCACCTGATACTCTGCTTGACCCTGTATTAAAAGTACATTGATAAAAGCCACAAGGCATCTTCCTTATCTACAAAATAACCCTTTCTTTGCCACAGCTAATCCTAATATCCCAAATCATGGCACAGGTTATCTGGTGTGATACTGCCAGGAAGCCTTTTGCCCCAGAGCCCAGTGTGACTCGAGGATGCATTAGACAGGAGAGCTTCCTGAGTCCGTCCAGACCGTGTGCAATCCTGGGTAAAAATACTCCTAGCTGACACCGCTGGATCGTGCCCTTGGGCAGCAGATCAATATAATGTAAAATAGATGAGCAGGAGTTGCATGGCTAAGTGCTTTCCTGGTCTTGTCTGCAGGCTGTTATGGGAGTGGTTGATAATGCTTTACCCTTGGCCAGCGAGCAATGCCCCCTCTACAGCTCCCTATGGTGAAATACCCTCGAAGCCAGGAAATACCCCCCCCCCCCCCCCCCAGTGAAAACTCTCCACCCCTTATGTGGTGCTGAGCGGAGGAATGAGAGGGGGTGAGACTAAACCGTACCCATAAATCTCCTTGGTAGGAAAGGGGTTAAGTCCCCAGGAGCCGAGCTGTGGAGTGTCTGGCGCCTGTGGCTTGATTGAAAGCAGGAGATAATGTGAGCACAGTCTGCTGGCCCGGATTCCTGCACAGACACAGGACTGGCAGCTCCAGCTTCCTGCATCCTGTGTGCATGAGTTACAGTGCCCTCACACTCATGATGCTCAGCCAGCCAGAGGCTGAGATCAGCTGGATGTTTCCTTTTCATTGCACTGTTTGTACAGACCTGGCCTGTGCCCCCCCCCCCCCCTTCCATTCTGCCACTCATTCTGTCATTGTACATTCCCATTGTGTGGATAAGTGTGTACCAGCAAACCAACTGTGCTCTGCTGGTGAGTAACATGTCAATTTGCATCTGGCTCTGCATTTGGCGTATTGCTAACTCTGCATCTGCCAGTCTATTGTCCTGCACACATTACATAACATTTATTTATATAGCGGCGGCAATTTGCATAGCACTTGGTACAGATACACACCTCATCACATGAACAGGGACAGACTGATACACGAGGTCGAGAGAGCCCTGCTCGCAGAGCTTACAATCTAGAGGGAATGGGTTTAGCCAACAGTATTAACCCCTACCACTTCTGCTGGAAGGCTTTGCCAGTCTCTCACTAAAGTAATACCCTGCTTATCCCACGAGTTCTTAAACTCCTTTGCTGTATTAACCTCTACCACTGCTGCTGGAAGGCTATCCCATGCATCCATTACCCTCTCCGTAAAGTAAGCCCATCAGAACAAGAATTCTTCTCTATTAGAGGGTTGTGCTTTCCACCCCACGTTAACAGATTCCGACACTTTTTGTGACTGCGACTTTAATTGTTAACCCTGCGCTGCCCAGTGACCTGATATGGCCGTTTCTCTATATTGTATTGCTTTCCTACACATGGTCTACAGGTCGTATTCAGTCTGTTAACCTTCTTCATAAGGCTATGTCCCTATCAGTTGGTCTAATCATCTTACAAGGACATCTTTTATGCGTGAACATGGTTTGGTTTTAATTCTGTTTCCTGCGCGTTTCGCCACCTGTCTGGTTTCTAGCGGTTTGTTCACATAGATCCTTTCCTTTAATGTTGGGCAGATTTTGCACCCTGCACCCTGTGCCTTTTGGCTGACTGGTAGTTTGATGACGGATCTCAATTTAAATGGACTTTCTGGGCCATGGAATTCAGCAAACGGTGTTAAGTTGATTGGCGTTAATCGTCCCCCCCCCTCCGACATCGACACGAGGGTCTCCAGCGGATCCCCACCACTGTATTATCGCTTCTTACCCGGTCGGGGGGGTCTCCTAGCCTCCCTGGTGGTGCGAAGGCTGACATTTGCCGAGCATAAAAAATTCAATTAATTCCAGAAGGCAGATTACTGCAAATTATTAAATTATATTTAAAGTCTGAAGATTAGCAAAGGCGAAAGGAGTGACGGTTTTGGCACCGATGGGCAGCCTTGCTGGCCGAATATAATTAATCTGATTAATTCCCGGCCCTGCCAGATGTACAGTGGGTGACTCACCCAATGCACAGCATGAGCCCGTATCTCTGTCTAATGGTACCAAGTAGGTATTCACTGGAGAGAGGGAAAGAGAGATATTTGGTGCCATTCTGGTCCTTGTGATTACAGCTAGTGGTGGTTCTAGGTTTTGGGAGCCCCTAAGCCTCTCTCCACCCCAAAAGAACCGGTGACCCCCATATACCCCTGATTACAGCGGACTGTTCACAAACGTAATATCTGCAACCTGCCCATGGCTAATGGATCTGATTGCAAGGATATAGTTACCTGAGCACACACCTGTGCTTCATTAAATGTGCTTTTATATAGAGCATGTGGTCAGTCGATAACGTCTGCACGCAGGGTTAGGGGGTGAGCACAAAAAGGAGCCAGATGAGGTGTAATTACTGCTGGATGGGAGCTCTGTATACTCTGTAGACAGTTTGGAGTACTCTCTTGTAGGCATTCCTTTTAGGGTTTGCTCTATTAACTCCAT